>PVJN01005847.1:0-78834 GCA_004026805.1 Lasiurus borealis
TGCAGATGACTGCAAAGCTTGGCACCAGTTCAAGGGGCAGTCAAGATTCTGATTAAAGGTTCGGGCTTAGCGATCCATTTGGAAAGGTTTGGAATTAAAGAGGATTTAGCCTCAAAAGAAAATTGCTTAAGCATGGGTCACACACTGGTGACTTGCAGTCTTATTTTGTTTGGCCTAGAATACAGTATTTCCTTTCTTTGTTTATTTGATTTTAATATTTGAATTAGGTGTTGAACTTAAATAGTGGGATATTTCACTATAAAATCCTGAATTGCCCTCATTTATACATGCCCTCATTTATACCTAGCAACAAGCTAGGTATGAGTAGCAGGCCCTTTGCTGATGGGGCATGTCCTCTCTCATGCTTTACGCAGTTCCCACCACAGGCAGTGGTTCCCCTGCCCCGCAGCTATTGTCACCATCCCTCTGCACACAGCAGTTTTCCTCTGATGAGAAGACTATTTCCACAGTGCTGGTCAAAGAGGAATTGTGTTTGAGAAGGCATTTTTTTTCATTCATTGATGTTCCTAACTGGCCTAGAAGATTTTTGATCTGGTGACCCTGAGTAAAATGGTGTCGTAATGTTTGTCACTACCCTGATTTTCTTTTTTTTAAATACATTTTTATTGATTTTAGAGAGGAAGGGAGAGGGAGAGGAGATAGAAATATCAATGATGAGAGAGAATGACTGATCAGCTGCCTCCTGCATGCCCCCTACTAAGAACTGAGTCTGCAAAGCCTGGCATGTGCCCTGACTGGGATTCAAACCATGACCTCCTGATTCCTAGGTCGATGCTCAACCACTGAGCCATGCAAACAGAGTCCATTACTCTGACTTTAAAATTGGAATTGAGATCTGAGTCCAATCATAGTGACTTTTAGTTATACATTTCTTTGACCCAATTGCTTGCAGTAATAGTTTAATGGTTTTAAGCCCAGACTCTGTAGCTAGACTTCATTGATTCAAGTTCCTATTATGCTATTTATAATTATGTGTCTTTAGGCAAGTTACTTAACCTCTTTATGTAGTTTTATCCACTGTAAAAGGAGGATAAAAATAGTATCTACATTACAGAGTTCTTGTGAAGATTCTATGAGTCGATTGTGGGAAGCACTGAAAATGGGTCCTGGCGTATTTAATGTGCCATGTACATGTTAGCTATTTCATTTGTTACTCGTTTTCTGATTAGCTGATGCATAATTTATTATATGTTGCTCACATTGTCTCCTAATTTATAAGTGACTGGTAAAAGGAAATTCATCATGGTGTCTGGCCTTCAGCCACACTTAATACCTCCCTGGGTCTGCATTAGCTCTAGAGTTTGGCCGTGTATTTGCATATTGAATGAAGCAAATAATTATGGTGAATAAAATACATTTAGAAATGACAGGGACCTTAGAGATCATCTAGCCTAAGAGTTGGCAAACTTCTTCTTCTGCAAAAGGCCAGATTGTAAATATTTTGGCTTTGTGGCCATATGGTTTCTGTATGGCAACTGCTCAACTCTGCTGTTGCAGCTCAAAAGCAGCCTAGACAATAGGGAATGAATGGGCGTGCTGTGTTCCACTAACACTTTATTTATGGACACTGAAATTTGAATTGCATGTAATTTTCACATATGAAATGTTCTTCTTTCTCCCTCTAACCATTTAAAAATGCAAAAGCCATTCTTACCTCACTGGCTATAAAAAAACAGGTGTAGGGCCAAATTTGGCTGATCCTTGATCTAGTGTAAAGCTTGCAAACTCCAGTGCTTTCTCCCGGGAATTCTACCTGGAAATTTTTTGTTGAAGTATAAAGCTACCTGGGCCCCACTCCAAACCCACGGAATAAAAATATCTGGATGGTAAGCAATGGACTCTTTACTGTGAACATGTGTGTTATCCCCACTAGTATGGCTCTAGGAACCACACTTTGCAAAACTACCCAAGGCCTTCAAATGAATATGAAGACTTCATGGCCATCTTGCAAACCTAGAAGTGATTTATGAAGGTTAACTATAACAAGTACCACATTGCAAAAGAGAATGGGATTGCTTGTGACCTAGGTTATTTAAACTTAGTCTTTGCATTATTTTGTTTTTATTAACAAAGTCTCCTGACAACAGAGGTCATTATTTTCTTTTATTGTTTTGGAGGGATGTGGTAGGACCTTGAAATTACCCTAAAATAATGGCACATTAGAGAAATCTCATTTAGTGTTTTTGTCAAGGTAGAAACAGGTGCATATTTATTGAAACATTCTTTGTGGTGTTAAAAATAAAATAAAATCTGAGCAACTTACCTGGTCTGGTGAATAAATTCGGCTGCATGCTTGCCTGAAATATTATGTCTCTGTGTAAAGAATGTGTTTGAGCTACATGTACTGCACTGGAGCAAGGATGTTCATACCAATGACCAAAACACAACAACAAAAAAGCAAAATGCAGAGTAATATGTACAATATGATTCCATTTTCATTTAAAAGGAAATATATTGATGACATTTGTTACCTCAGGCAGCAAAACTGAAGGGGGAAGTAGAAGATAGAAGATTATATTTTTCTTTAAACCTGCCTTTATTGTTTAATTTTATAGGAATAATTTTGAAATTAAAAACTTAATAGAAACAAAAATTCTGATGACCATCATCTCTTCTTTGGCATAAGAATCCATTTCCATGACAAGAAAGAGAAGTCGGCTTCTGAGACTCATCAACCCAAATTTTAATTTATAATGTAAATCTGGCTGTGAAATCACACAATTATCATCTTTTTAAAAATATATTTTATTGATTTTTTACAGAGAGGAAGGGAGAGAGAGAGAGGAAGTTAGAAACATCAATGAGAGAGAAACATCTATCAGTTTCCTCCTGTACATCCCCTACTGGGGATGTGCCCGCAACCAAGGTACATGCCCTTGACAGGAATCGAACCTGGGACCCTTCAATCCACAGACTGACACTCTATCCACTGAGCCAAACTGGTTTTGGCATAATTACCATCTTTTTTTTTTCTAACTCAAGTCAGCAGTTCCAGAGAATCTTGCTCCAAAAGGAGAAATTTATTTTTTCCTCATTAGAAAATAAATTTCTGTTGTTTAACCCTTTTGGTACTTTGTTATGGCTGCCTAAGAAGAATAAAACACAACATGGCTCTGAAAATCCTGAGGCTAGTCTAATTCAGGCACAGATGGATTCTAACATTAGGCTGTCTATCTTGACTTCATTCTCAGTTCAGCATCCTCTCTAGGCCCCACCTATGCCCCATCCCAGGCTGACGTAGTGATTCTAGGTCACCAGCTGCTTCTGTGATTGTAGTACATGATCCTAATGAAATCCCAGGAGGAAGAATGTCCCTCTTTCCCCACAGTTCTGACAAAAGGCCTGTGATGGAGCCTTACTGGGCTAGCTTGTATCAAATCCTATCCAAAATCAATTACTATGGATTAGCTAAGCCTGGGTTTCCTATCTCCCCCTGAAGCAAGTAGCCTGTAGTCAGTCCCTTTTGAACCATTGGTGTGAGTGGAGGCGAGTGGCTCCCTAGAATAAAATATAGAGGGATGCCCCAGAAGACAAAAGAAATGCCAGACAGACAACATGTTAAGTTCACCACCATGTTATAAACCATATACTAGGCCTTTAATGCTCAGCGAAGGCTGTGCATTGAAATGCTGAGGGTGTCCTGTGAAAACTGGATTTCAGAGGCATATCCTCAGCGATTCTGATTAGATGCTTACCTCAGAAGCCTTTCTAGGGTGCAGGAACAAGGGGCTGAAGTCTGAAATACTTTTCTTTTTTATTTGGTAGCTTGATATAAATTATTGGAAACTAATGAGAGTGTGATATTTTGATAAAATACATATATATTTAATCTTTCTCTCAATGTCTGGCACAGAGCTCCTAAATCTTTTGGAATTTTTTTTTTTAGTCCTCACTTGAGGATATGTTTATTGATTTGAGAGAGGGGAGGGAGAGAAAGATACAGAGAGATGAGCTGAGATAGAAACATTGATTGGTTGATTGCCTTCCCAGACTCGCCCAGACCAGGAGCACACTCACAAACAACACAAGTATATGTCCTGACTGGAAATTGAACCCACAGGCTTCCCATTTATGGGAGGGTGTTCCAACCAACTGAGCCACAGTGGCCAGGGCAACCCTTGCAATTTTTTTTATTGATTTTAGAGGCAGGGAGAGAGAGAGAGAGAGAGAGAGAGAGAGAGAGAGAGAGAGAGAGAGAGAGAGAGAGAAACTTCAATGTGAGAGGGAAACATCAATTGATCTTCTTTCCTACATGCCCCAAGGAGCGGGACCAAACCCACAACCTAGATGCGTGCCCTGGTTGGGCATTGAATGCACAACCTTTTGGTGTACAGGAAGATCTCCAACCAACTGAGCGGGCCAGGGCAGCCCTTGGAAATTTTTAAGTGATAAGAGCAACAAAGTTGTCCTAATATTCCTAACAAACCTCTTTCAGCCACACCTGATCTTGTGTTAGTTAATAAAGTGACTTTTATAAGCATCTAAGGATAGAATCTGGTTGCTAAGGAAACCAATTGTCTGATTAGAGGATAGGAACATTCAGTCCCACTCCCTACCCCCACTCCCACCCCTGGGAAGGGGAGAGGGGCTGGAAGTTGAATCTCCAATGGCCAATGATTAACCAATCCTGCCTGTGTAATGAAACCTCCGTAAAAACCCAAAGGACTGGGTTTGGAGAGCTATTGAGTTTGTGAACACGTGGAGATTTGGGGAGAGCAGCAAACTTGGAGAGAGCATGAAAGCCCCTGCCCTTTTCCCATACTTGACCCCATGCACAGCTTCCATTTAGCTGTTCCTGAGTGACACAGTGATCTGATAAGCAAACTTTTTTCCATAGTTCTGTGAGCTGCTTTAGCAAATTAATTGAACTTATGTTCAGGATCCAAGTGGGGAGGTGTTGGCAACTTTAGTCTATAGCTAGTGAGTCAGAAGCACAAGTGATACTCAGCCCTTAATCTGTAGGACCTGATGCTGTCTCTAGGTAGATAGTGTCGGAACTGAGTTCCACTTTAGGACACTCAGCTGGTGCTGGAGAATTGCTTGTTGGCAGTGTGGAAACTCCTCCCTCACACACCAGTTGGAATTGGTGACCAGAACTTAGACATTCCCAATTCAACCATTTTTAATGTATGTGTAAGACACTTCTACTAAAATGCAGCTGTGTAAGAAATAACATTCCTTTTCCCAGAAACTGGAAAACTGGTAAATAAAAAAATTAAGATTGCTCTTTGAGGAACAAATTATGAGATACACAATGAATATATGCAAAACAAACAAAAGGATCCAGAATGAGCTAAGGTTCTCAGGAAAATAAATATGCAATGCACTCTTATTACTTTATTTTTGCGACTTATCATGTATATTTGGTGCTGAACATTTTCACTTCCCATAGGAAAAGAACTATAAAATATTTTTCATCCACACACCACTTACTCCCTTCCAAGTATTGATAACTGCTAAATTTGCTCATTTTAATTGGTATTGGTGCCCTATTTCTTTATTTCTAGGATTTAATTTGTTTTGACTTGGTTTCTGCCAAATAAACATGGAAACAAAATCCAAATGAAAGGATGGGCCAGTAAGAAGGAAGAGAAGAACCGAGCGTGAGAAGGCTGTGAAATCTCTTTTGCTGAGTCTCCTAGCTGAAGCAGCAGTGTGGACATCCAAAAATAAAGCTGAGTGAATCTCATTTGTAATAGCAATCATTCAGCTTTCAGGAGCATCTAAACATCTATGAATATTCATATTAATGAGGTGTGAAATCTTGCTCTGAAACTGTTGGGGGAAGAAATAATTGCAAATGAGTGTTTAAGTAGCAGTGGGAAATTGTGATATTCTTCTTCCTCTAAGCAACAAAAAATAATTCTGCACTTATATTAAACAGAAATGGGGTTTGTTAAAAGACTAAAGTTCAGTTCAGAGAAGCACCAGAAAACCTCAAGCTTAGCATGAGGCAGAAATAGGGTCAGACTAGAGCCAAAATCTTGCTGCAAGCCAGTCCAATGAGACCACCATTGCTGTCACCATAGGAACCTGGACCTTGCTGTTCACTCACTCACCCCTGCATACTGGGTGTCATTGCCACATGTATCCCATGGCCTATTTTACAAATATTCATTGTAAAGATTATTTTCCCAATAGCAACTCCATCATATAATGATGTAACCAAATTGTTTGTATTTAACTTACCTAAAGAATGAGCCCTTGATCAACATCTAATAAAAATGAAAATGCTTATCTTTTACCAGTGGTCTGGTGCACGAAATTCTTGCACATTAAAAGGGGGACCCAGAGTCAGGTCCCCGCCCACCCACATGGGCCTCAAAATTGCATGAGATCTAGACCTGGCCACCTCCCTCCTCATCGAGCTAGATCCAGACCTGGCCAGTCCCACCCTTGTCAAGCCCAGCCAGGCAGGGGGCATATCCTTAGATCCCCTGAACTGGTGCCAGGATGGGGGCATGGCCTGAGGTCCCCCAGATGAAGCAGGGGGCATACCATGAGGTCCCCTATCAAGCCCTGCCAAACGGGAGACATGGCCTGAGATCCGTATCAAGCCCCACAGGGTGGGGGGCATTGCCGGAGGTCCCCAAGCCCGGTGCCAAGGCAGGAAGTGCAGCATGAGGTCCCCTGTCAAGCCCCATGGGGGAGGGGGAGGGTGTAGTCTCAGGTCCCTGCTGATTGCTCATTAAGGCTCCTTAAGGGAACTTGGCCTCAGCTGTGGGTACAGCCATCTTTGTGATGGAATGATGGTCAATTAGCATATTTATGTTTATTAGATAAGATTACCCAGTAATTCCAATCTGGTGTGTATGCCAGGGGAAACGCTCTCAGGATGCTCTATACCCAAAGATGTTCATTGAAAATGAATGGCCTCTGCAATCCTTTCATTAGTGGCTTAAGTGAGCAATTAAACAATGCTTAGAAACTATAGAATGGCTTAAAACAATTTCAAAAAAAAAAAGTCAGTGTGAATTAGAAGAGAGATTATGAATATTTGTGAAAACCTGGATCATTGGAGTAAACCCAACAAAATGATGTACAACAAAGGTATATATTTTTCTTCACTTTTTATAAGTACAGGATGAAAAAAAAGCCTGATTTATGAGACTATTTCCTGTTAAAATTACTTGAGGAATTTGAGTTGATCACAGACCTAATATGCATGTTATATGACTGCTAACTTAGCCTTGCTCTTAAGTTACCTTTGGGCCTCATGTTCAATTAGGGTAGAGGGACCTTGACAAACTGGAAAATCTACAGACAGAGATCAAGATGATAAGTATGCATTTTATACTAATAAAAGCCTAGGTGGCCCTCATGTGTGATGTTGTCACAAGATGGCCACCACAAGATGGCTGTGCACACAGTGGAGGTAGGGCCCAGGGGCCACTGTGTGTGATGAGGTCTGGGAGTCCTTTGGCCCCATTCAGTGCAGAGGAGGCCAGTTCTAATGTCTCCCTCACTTTGCGTGGAGGAGGTGGGTCCCTGCAGGGGTAGGCAGTTGGGGAGATAAGGCCAGAAGGGAGGGCAATTAGGGGCACTTGGGCTACCAAGAAAATGCAGTTGTGGGCAATCAGGCTGGCAAGGAGGGCAGATTGAGAGGGTGCAGGCCTGGCTGAGGGACACTCCTGCCCCTGTGCATGAAATTTGTGCACTGGACCACTAGGTCTATCTAATAAAAGCGTAATATGCAAATTGATCATCATTCTAACACACAAGATGGCCGCCCCCCTGTGGTCAAAGATGGCCAACCCCATGTGACACAAGATGGTCAACAGAGGAGGGCAGTTGTGGGTGATCAGGCCAGCAGCAAGGGCAGTTGGGAGGGACCAGGCCTGCAGGGGAGGGCAGTTAGGGGTTACTAGGCCAGCAGGTGAGTAGTTAGGCATCAATGAGGCTGGCAGGGGAGTGGTTAGGAGGTGAACAGGCTGGCAGGCAGCAGCAGTTAGGGGCAATCAAGCAGTCAGAAAAACAAGAGGTTGGGAACCAGCAGTCCTGGATAGTGAGAGGGATCCCAGATTGGAGAAGGTGTAGGCTGGGCTGAGGGACATACACACACCCCCATGCATGAATTTTGTGCACCAGGCCTCTAGTATTATATAAAACTAGAGGAGAGTTGGTTTCAGTCTGATCTCACAAGCCAGGCCAAGGGATTCCACTGGTGCAGGAATTTGTGGACTGGGCCTCTAGTATCCCTGGCTTGAGGGATCAGGCTGAAACCAATTCTCCAACATCCCCTGAAAGATCCCGGATTGTGAGAGGGTGCAGGCTAGGCAGAGGAACCCCTCTGGTGCACCAGTGATCGGGGCCAAGGAGGGTCGTGGGAGATTGGCCAGCCATGGAAGAACTGTGGGAGGGCTCCAAGACATGTCGGGCCCATCTCATCACTCCCAATTGGTTAGACCCCAGCAGCAAGCTAACCTACTGGTCAGAGCATCTAGCCCTGGTGGTCAGTGCACATCATAGTGAAAATTGAATGGCCTTAACATATCATTAGCATATTATGCTTTGATTGGTTGAACTGATGACTAGATGACCAAATACTTAGCATATTAGGCTTTTATTATATAGGTAGGTGAATGAAACTGTAACATTTGGCTGAAAATAGTGAATAAAGAAAGATATTATTGTCCATCTTTTAGTGTTATGTGGAAGAGGGGGGAAAATTCCAGCTAAACATGATCTGTGATCCTCTATGGAAATCTGGACAAATGGATAGGAATCAGATGAATATAAGTTCTGTTTTGGTATAAGAACACACTCCCTAACATGTATAGGTTTTCCATAGTCAAGTGAATGAGGTAGTGAGTGAGTTTCTTATTACTAGTAGTAATCAAGCAGAAACTTGATGGTTATCTTATTATTCTATTGGGTGAGAGGATATAAATATTTAAAATGTCCTTCTTAATCTTTTGTATTTAATTGTTATTTTTCAGTTAAGAAACTGAGCCTGTAGAACAAAGAAAAGAGTACTAAAACTTTGGAGAACATACTGTATTCATGATCTTATACCTAACTGATCTGAGAAGCCATTGGTATAATCCTATATAATAAATAGGTAATATGCAAATTGACTTCCATGCCCTCCCACAAGATGGCCGCCCCCATGTGGTCACAAGATGGCCACCACAAGATGGCCAGTAGGGAAGGGCAGTTGTGAGTGATCAGGTCTGCAGGGGAGGGCAGTTAGGCGCAACCAGGCCGTCAGGGGAAGACAATTGGGAGTGATCAGGTCTGCAGGGGAGGGCCATTGGAGGCAATCAGGTCAGCAGAGGAGCATTTAGTCATCAATCAAGCTGGCAGGGGAGTGGTTAGGGGGTGATCAGGCTGGCAGGCAGGAACAGTTAGGGGCAATTAGGCACCATTCCCTGATTGTGAGAGGAATGGAATCAGTAGTCAGCCATCCCCCAAAGGGTCCCAGATTGAAGACGGTGCAGGTTGGGCTGAGGGACAGGCCTACCTCCTCAGTGCAAAAGTTTTGTGCATCAGGCCTCTAGTTACAAAACAATCTTAATTTTGTTTTTCTTTCTCCTTTTACTTCTGCTCAGTGGGGTTATTTATTTTTGTATTCGGATGAGGTCTTGGTCAGCCTATGACTTCACAAGTTATATTTAATAGCCCTATAACCACTTCAGATCACAAACACAATCTAACTTATAATTTAAAACAACCATTATTGTGTTATAATCAAAGTTTTAAGTTGATTTAAAGTGAAAACACTCCTCCTTCCACATCCCCATTGGTTCGAGCCTGCCTTGGGTTGCTGCTTTCCATGCAAGAAGGCTCATGGGAGGAAAGACAGGGCACAGAGAGAGAGTTTTGCTTAACAGGCACTTTTGTAAATGGCTGCATATCCTCAAGAGGTGGTGGAGGTGGGAAATGACAATGACTAATTTTGAGGACTCCCTCTCGACACTCTGCAACTGCAACTCCCTTGTTATGGGCTGGATCTCAGCTTTGGGTAGGCTCCCCCATCCTCCCCTTAGTGGTACATAAATAGTACTCACATGTGCCTACCATCGCCTTTTCCTGACAGACCATGTACTTGAGTTGGATCCCTTTCAAAACAACCTGAGGATGATATCACAACCATTGCTTCTACATCTTGTCCCAGGGACCATGGACTTGTAACGGCCATAGGACAGAGCAGGTGCACTTATTTCCCAGAGCTCCATATACACCTTCTATTGCCATAGGACAGGACAGTGCCTTGACTTCTCAGGAGCGTCGCTCTGCTCTCTTGTCATCAGCTGCTTTCACATTCTCAGGCATGAGACAGGCCACAGTCTGGGGAGGCTGAGAAGCACCTATCACGCTCTCTGAGGGGTCGCAGTGAGAGAAGCCTCTCTCACCTGACCTGGCATTGGGAGGCAGTTCCACCACAACCCTCCCCAGGGGTCAGTGCAGCTCTCACCTTAGAAAGTGTCCTGACAGATCCACCCAAGTCCCACTCTTCTGAGTGAAGAACCCCTGGGTAAAGAGCTCATAATCATAATGGACACAAGTATTTTCTTTGTAAATTTGCATTTTGAAAGCCTATTACATATTATATCTTTGTGCTTGGTCAAAAATCCCAATTAAACATCCTCATTATATTCATTTAGTCCCCTGAACAAACCTGTTTTATAATCTTTGATAACCACACTTTACAGATAGAAAAACTGAGGCACAAAGAGGTTAAATCATTTGTCCAAATCATAATCATCCATCCTGTAAATCAGGAGACAGGTTACGGATGCAGAGTCTGTTATCCACATGTGCTATGTGCTTGGATTAGCTGGATCAAACACAAATAGAAGAATCAACCTACATGTGTGATATGCCTTGTGGGAGCAGGGAGAAAGCTTGCTGCTGCTGACCAGCTGGAACCAAACATAAATTTCCAATCATTGTATTTCAGTCAATGGCTACCTGAAAGTTCTTCTTTATAGACCAATATACCCTAATGCATGAAGGTAGCAGCTGCTTGTGTATGTTATTCAGCCAATTTATCTGTAATATATGACAAATAGAAAAATAGTAAACATTTACTGAGCACTTGCTAAGGCTTTACCCAGATTCTTTCATTATTTCCTCATAACAATACAAAGTATGTTTCCCATTTTACAGCCCAAAAAAAGAGAGACTCAGGGAAAACCCTGAAGACAGAAGACCACCCTTCTGAGTTCTGGTTCCTTTCCACCATTTACTAGTGCTCAGAGTTTGCTGGACCAGTATTCCTTAAGGCCCTATTTCTCCTTGTCTATCAAATGAGAAGAATACCATCTATCCCATTTGTTCTCGGGATCCTTCTGAGGTCAGATGAGACAAAGGATGGGTAAGAACTTTAAGAATCATGAAGTACTGTCCCCATTCAGGGGACCGTTGCAACTCTGCTAATCCCATCTCAGGAAGGCAGGTGAGGAGGGAAAACTGCATTTATCCCCAGCCAAATGTCACATGACAAGAGCCACAAAGATGTCCTACTGATAGTAGCTCTTGGGCATGGCAGAAGAGAGAAAGAGAGAATGTGTCCTAAGAATCATTTATACAGAAAGAAATGAAACTTAAAATTAAAACACACACACACACACACACACACACACACACACACACACACACACACAAAGAAAAGTAAAACAACCAAAACAACAACAACAAAAACAAAACCAAAAAAAAATCCCTCCAAACTAGTGTTGTATTCTGAAACAGTGCCAACCTGGGAAACCTTTGGGATACTTGTGTTGCTCTTGAGAACTATTATGAGGCTTGAAAATGAGAGCCAGGTGGAGGAAAAGAGAATAAGTCCACAAAAGATGAGTAACAAGAGAAAAGAAGCAAACTCACAAATTCAGGGAAAGCTAGCATAACAGTGCAGAAAAATATTGTTAAATCCACTCTGAAACTGACCAAAGATTCTAAGATACAACTCGGTGTTTGCAAAACATAACAGCTGCTGAGATCCATGGTCTAGAAGAGAAATAATGGAAACTTTCTTTTCTCTTTTCCAACAAGACATAACAAAAGCAGCGCTGATGTAATTAATGAAAAAAAGATGGCTATTTGAAGCAGGGAAGGCACTGAACAACAGAATGGAATGGAAATGAGGTCCACATTTAGGGACAATTCATTATTTATCTACTGGACTTTTTATGTACACTGTGTTCTGCTAATATTTCTCTCTCCAGGAAGAACACCAAAACTAGGTTGGTAAGTGATATAAGCATGAGTAGCTAAAGACTACAATATAAACAGTGGGTAGATGGAGTTATTTCTTGAATATCAATTAGTAGAGTGCATCTAACTGAAGACTCTTACAATTGAATACTTCAATTTAATAGATCTGTTTTCAAATTCTCTTTAATGGCCCTTCTGTGACCATAATATCTACTTTTCCAGACAACCTAAGTAGAAACCATTATGGACAATGTATGTAGAATCCCCTAAGGATAGCATATGGAGGAGAGAATATGGATTGCCAAATTTAGCAGCTCTGGAGAGAGTGTTTTTGAATTAAACTTGAGTCTATGGGGATTACAGTTCATTTGTGACTGGCAAAACATATCTTCTCAATTTTGAAAGATAAATCCCACTGATATACGTGTGGATTTCACAAGTGTTTCTTAAAAACCATATGACCAAAAAAAAAGAAAATCCTTTCCACAAATGCAAAAGTTGTAACTATTTTGGAATTATGATGTCACAGGTATTTTGGCAGTATTCTTCCTGTGAAATAGTGGGTTTTGTAAGTATTGGACCAACTCTGACCTGAGGAAACTTGGTTCAGAAGTTTCACCTTTGAGACTCTAGGGTTAGTTGGCTTTCAATAAACTTAAAATGAAAGACAAACAGGCCAGTTACTATAGTCTTTGGCATTTTAAAGATAAGTAAAATTTCAAAAGTAGGAGAGGGGGACCAGGGAATTGTCAACACTTTCTTTTGCCAAATAATATGAGTTTCAATTCTAGTTTTCTTTATTTAATTTTAATTTTATTATATTATCTTTTTACTAGAGGCACAGTACATAAAATTTGTGCATGAGGGGGAGGGTTTTCCTCAACCTAGCCTGCACCCTCTTCAATCTGGGACCCTTTGAGCGATGTTAAACAGCCCATTTAGGCCCAATCCCATTGGGCCTGAATGGGAGGTTGGACATCCCTCTCAAATTCCAGGACTGCTGGCTCCACACCACTAATCAGCCTCTGTCATATTGCCCCTAACCTCTTCTTTCTGCCAGCCTGATCACTCTCTAACCACTCCCTGTCAGACTGATCAATGCCTAACTACTCCCCGGCCAGCCTGATTGCCCCTAACTGCCCTCCCCTGCAGGCCTGGTCACCCTTAACTGCCCTCCCCTGCAGGCTTGGTTCCCCCCAACTGACCTCCTTTACTGTCATGGTCTGCCCCAACTGCCCTACTCTGCTGGCTCAGTCATCCCTAACTGCCCTCCCTGCTAGTTGATCACCCACAACTGTCCTCCCCTGAAGGCCTGACCCCCCTAATTACCCTCCCCTGTAGGCCTGGGTCCCTCCCGACTGTCCTCCCCGGCAGCCCTGGTCCCTCCTAACTTCATTCCCCTGCTGTCTTGGTCACCCCTAACTGCCCTCCTCTGCCAGTCTGGTCATCCCTAACTGTCCTTCCCTAAAGGCTTGGTCACCCCAAACTGTTTTCTCTGCTGGCCCAGTCAATCTTAACTGCCCTCTCCTGTTGGCCTGGTCACCCCTAACTGTGCTCTTCTGCAAGCCTGTCCCCTCCAAACTGCCTGCCCCTGCAGGCCTGGTTCCCCCCAACTGCCCTCCCCTGCTAACCTGGTTCCCCCCAACTGCCTTCCCCTGCTGGACTGATCACCCACAACTGTCCTCCCTGCAGGCCTGGGTCCCTTCCAACTGTCCTCTCCTGCAGGTCTAGTCCCACCACTGTCCTCCCCTGCAACCCTAGTCCCCCAAACTGCCCTCCGCTGCTGGCCTGGTCACCTATAACTGTCCTCCCTTGCCATTCTGGTCATCCCTAACTGTCCTCCCCTGCTGGCCTGGTCACTCTCAACTGTCCTCCCCTGCTATCCTGGTCCCTACCCCCCCACCAACTGCCTTCCCTTGCAGGCCTGAGTCCATCCCATCTGCCCTCCCCTGCAGGCCTGGGTCCATTTCAACTGTCCTCCACTGCAGGCCTGATCCCCTCCCAACTGCCCTCTCCTGCTGGCCTGGTCTACCCCAACTGCCCTCCTTTGCTGGCCTGGTCACCCCTAACTGCCCTCTCTGCTGTCCTGTTCACACCTAACTACCCACAACTTTCCTCTCCTGCTGGCCAACTTGTGGTGGCCATTTTATGTCCACATGGGATAGCTATCTTGTGTCTTGGAGTAATGGTCAATTTGCATATTACTCTTTTATTAGATAGAATTTTAAAAGATCATTAACAGCACAGACATGGTTTAAAGTCTGGGTCTTTAAATTTAATGTAGTTAGCTTTATGAAAAATTATCTTGGCTTTTCTTAGTATTCCAATATCATTGTGGACCAGTGAAAATATTGCGGCAATCCAGAGCTGGTCTGCCAATCCCCAATAAACCAATAGCCTAGTTCACTTCATTAGCATCAGTTAATTCTCTACCCTAAGCTACTATTGTTGTTATTTTTTTTAATTTCCTTAATATTTTTTAATTAAAATTTACATTGAATATTATTTTTATTAGTTTCAGATGTATAGTATAGCAGACAATCATATACTTTACAGAGTGTTCCCCCTGATATTTCTAGTACCCAACTGGCACCCTACATAGTTATTACAATATTATTTACTGTGTACTTTACATCTCAATACCATTAAAATCTTATTTAAGAACTTCCAACATTTAACTAGAAAGCAAACTCCTATAATTTAGGATAAAATGATTTAGGATAAAATTATTAAATCTTCTTGTGAACATTTACATTTATTGGGAAATGGTATTTTCTTCTGTACCAACTCAATAAATTCCTTAGAATTCAATTACATTATTTTTTTATTCCAATTTTCAAGGACCTGATATAGCTAGGATTTTATACATCTTTGAATAGTTTCTATTAAAACTATTGACATATCTTGAAATACTAATAAACTTCTAATTTACATGCACAGACTACTCTTAATTTTGCTTTTCTTTTTTCCCATTGTGAATAAGAAAAGTCTTTAAGCACCTGATCTTTTTACAGCTTAAATCAAACCATTATCTCCAAGAAATTACTGTGATTACTTGGGCTCTCTTCTTTCCTTCCTTTCTTTCTTCTTCTTTCTGCCTTATTTTCGGGAGTGGCGGTGTTATCTAATGTTGAATGTCTAGTGATAAGTGATCTATAAGAGGAAAATTAAGATCCTTGTAATTCAGAGTTTTTTGATATTCTGATATTTTTAAATATTTAACCTAATATGAAGAAAGAATTTAATTTTATTAATACTGTTGGAATACCTTTCCACTGAAAGTAAAGGCAAGTCTAAAATTTGATTATATTCTCTACTAACTTTTCAAAACCTAGCTTTGGGTTACCTACATTCCAATGCACTTTGTTTTTTCCCTGTTTGGAAATTAATATTAGCACTTACATTTCTAAGAGAAAGAACTGAAATCCTCCCTCTGATGCTAGCAGCCGGCAATCTTCTTGAGCATTAAGTTCTCTAAGGGCAGGGAAAAAGAGTATTTTTCCTCTCCTTACCCTTTTACTCTAAAAGCCAATATATTCTTAAATTCCGTTTCCCCAAACTAAGCCTAAAATCTAAAACCAGGTAATATACATACAAAAACAAGTTTTTTCATGGTAAATTAAATCTGAAAAGTAGACTAAGGGAAGTGCTGATGAAGAGATTTTCTCTTTTATGCTAGTATCTTCAAGAGTGTGATTTTAAAAAAATCAAGATTACATTCCTTTTTTAATAGGTAAAGTTGTTTTTGAAATCTGAAACATGTTTTACTTCTCTAGCAGCTATGCTTTTGTTGTTAGAAAATAAGACACAAATGGGAGGTCATAAAAACCGACACACATTCTTAAACTAAAGAAATTATTAAATATAAAACTGAAAACTGCATTAAAACCACCAGCTATCTGTTGTCTTTGTTAACCAGTTACTTTTCAATTGATACTGGTAATTTCTCCCCTTATATGATAAAGAAGCAGCTGCTGTTTGCCAAGTGACTTTGGCTACATTATCTAGGAACCAGAAGAGGTCGCCATCTACCATGGTCTAACATTGTAGAACAGGAGAAACAGCCTAAAAGCTTGATTCCTTAGTTCCTTGATTCCTTAGAAAATGAACAAAGAGGTAAGAAGTTTTCAATATGAAGCTTTCCTTTTGGAAGCTTTGCATAATTGAACAAATGCTCAAGTCAGAGGGAAGTATAAATAAAAATAATGGATACAAGATGGTGTTATGGAACTTCAAAAAATAGAATTTCTTAGAAATTACATAAAAAGTCTTCTAGTTGACTTAGTTAATATAAATCTTTCTTTATGTCAAAATGTTGGAATGAAAATCTCAAAAAGTTTTCAAGTCTTAACACAGTAAAATCTGTATATTTTTAAAATCTGTATATTTGGTGGTATCTTTCTACCACTGTGTTTAGAACTTAAAAATTTCAAATATTTACTTTTGCACCAACTTCTCTTGTGATTTTCATTCTATATATTAGATTTTTTAAATGTATTAGTTTTCTCAACAACACAATAAAAGTAAACTTGTCATGTGTTAGTGAAATTAGTGATCCTCATAATTTACAAAGAATATTGAAGTTTTGATATGTAATTACTGCTGCTGGGTTTCTCGAAGATAGTTTAGTTTAAACTTCAATTTATTTTCTTTAAGGCATGATTGAATTGAAAAGAAATTATATTATAGTTTGGAAGTAAAATGTATAGATATCTTAAAATAAGAAAAGATCCAGCCTTTAGAAGATAGAATAGGCTTAAGCTTAGTGATTGCAGAATGGAAAAATGGTTAGACATATAGTGATATGAAGTTCAAACTAAGGGAAGCTTTTCCTATAAACAGAATTTTTTTTAAAGAAAAAAAATTTTTTTTCCTAAGTTAGTGACCTTAGCATCACTGGAAATACTCAAATAGATTAGACACTCACTTGGTGAGAATATATTAGAGATTTAAATTCTCAGGGTTAGGTGAGAAGCTGTACTAAACTTCTAAGAAAGACTTTTAAGACTTATTTTATTTTATATCAATAACAGTGTTATATTTATATTATATCCTATTAGGATAATGTTATCTGATCTAACAAGTAATTCTAAAAATGTTGGTGGCTTAGCACAATCATTTATTTTAAATTCATACCCTAGTCCTGCTGTTATTGATTTTTTATAGGTGACTTTCCTCTATATTAAGATTCAGGAACTCAGCTCCTATCCATCTTCTGGCTCCTCCATCTTCTAAGGCCTAACGTGTTTTGCATTCAGCTGGGGGAAGAGAAAAGAAAGAACAGGGAATCCACACCTACTTCTTATCTACCTTATCCAGGAAATGATACAATTGCTTCTGCTTATATTCCACTGGAAAGAATGAATCATATAATCCCATATAGATTTAGGGAGAAACAGACGCACAAACTTTGAAGCATAGTTAGATATTTTTTTCCCCAGTCCATCTATCTAACCACATGTAAATATCCTTCTACTTACATGTTAAACAAACTCAGTACCTCTTCAAGGAAGTCAACTCAGAGTCACATTCAGTAATTCCATCCAACTCAAAGTCCAGAAAAGCAGGGTGATGCATAATCATCCCCATTGGGAACAGATGTGACTTCCTCATAGTTTAGCGACTGTGTTTCTTGAAATAGATTGTATCATTGGCCCAAATATTAACCACTCCTTCTCTCCACATCCTTTGCCATTTATCTTTGCATCTGCTCACTGTGAATGAAATGCCCACCCTTTTACTCTGAGCCCAGCCACATGACTTGCTTTGACCAGTGAGAAGTTAGCAGTCAAGATGTAAGCAGAAGCTTGCCCTCACCTATCAACATGAGAATATGCTTAAGCCTAGTCTATACAAGAATGAAAGACACATGGAGCAGGGCCAAGGCATCCTGGGTTAGTTGACAACTAGCCAACTTCCAGATATATCAGTGAGCTAAGCTAAGACAGAGCCACCTGGCTAAACCCCAGCTGATCCTAGACACATGAGCAATACATGCTTAATGTTTTATGACACCTGGGTTTTGTAATTATTTTTATGCAGCCTTCTTGTGATAATAGATAACTGATACATTTTCCAAGCCATTGACCTCAGTAAACAAAAACTTACTTGCTTTAAATCCTGTAAACAGATTTTTTTAAAAAGAGAAATGGTTGCTTTTGTTTTGTCTTTCTCTGCATATAATATATGCTTTCCCAAAGTGAAATTCAAGTTTTTGTTTAGCTCAATTTGATACATAGCAAGATTTAGCCAGAGAAAATGCTTTAAATAATGTCAAACATAAGCACGAATCGCTTTTTTATCTAGTTATAGCATAGCTTCCTCAAATCACTACGAGCTCCTTTCATTAAATTTTTATTGAAATCCTAATGGAAGATAAAGTATATTTACTCTGTATTACCGGCTAATAATTCTCACTGAGTGACTTACTCCAATCACAATTAATTAATGACAGCACAAGAACAAACACACTGGAATCCATATCTCCTTACTTTTAAAATATGCTCCCATTGCTTTATTACTGGGACTGACCAGCAGACCCTGAGAGACAGATAAACAGATTACCCTGACACACGTTTCTGTGAAAGAGAAGGCTAAGGGACTAGTTTGCTTTAGTAGCAAATAGCCCTGATTGTCTGCCTCACTGGCTTTTTATTGTAATGAAAGTTTGAACTCAAATTAACCTTTAGATACAATCAGCAGGGTAAGTATCCTTGAGAAAGTATATGCTTTTATGAAGTTGGTTCTTTAAAGACTAAACATAGAGATTCTAGCAAAAAAACCCTAAGGGATTAGATTTGTTTAGAAAAGTCAAGGTAGGGGCTGCCACCTTTGGCAAGGTCTCCTCAAAGGCCCCACTCCTTTCAGAATCCTCCTTATAGATCTTCCAACCAAGACCCAAGCTTCCCACACATTACTAGTCTATGAAATATATCATTAGCAGATTTTTTTTTGTAGGTGAAGCTCTCTTCTTTCTGAAATCTCTAATCCCCACTTACGTATGTTCTCACTAATTGAATGCTTATACCAATATTTCTATTTAGAAAAACTCTAGAACTAACTGGTCAGTAAATAAGAACTGGATGCAAAGGAATTTTGGCAGTTTCTTAACCTCAACACTGTTGACATTGTGGACCAAATAACTTTATTGGAGGGGAAAGAGGAATTGCATTGCTTGTTTAGAATATTTATCAGCATCCCTAGCCTGTACCCTTGATATTTCAGTAGCATTCTCTGAGTTGTGACAACCAAAAATTTCTCCAGATATTGCCAAATATCCCTCCAGTGTGCGAGAGTAGACTAGTACTAAATCCTGGTTGCATTTAACCTGTACTGTAGATCCATTTCTGTGAAAGAGAAGGCTAAGGGACTAGTTTGCTTTAGTAGCAAATAGCCCTGATTGTCTGCCTCACTGGCTTTTTATTGTAATGACAGTTTGAACTCAAATTAACCTTTAGATACAATCAGCAAGGTAAGTATCCTTGAGAAAGTAAATGCTTTTATGATGTTGGTTCTTTAAAGACTAAACATAGAGATTCTACCAGGATTTAGTACTAGGGTCAGATTCTTCAATATGAAAGCTGAAATATAAGGGGTGAGTTTGTGCAACCTTTTCATTTTATAAGGGAAGAAACTACACTGAAAGAGTTATGCAAGGATACAAGGCTGGTCAGTGCCATATCTCTTGACACATAAATAAATCATTTCATATACTATGCATCTGCCCTTCTATACTCTCCAACTATAGTTGTAGGACTTTGGATATTCCATTTAACTTCTAATTACTATTCTGGGCCCAGGTAATGACTTATTAGCCTGCCTTTAGGTTCCTATGGGAACTCTGAACTCTGAACCTACCTAGATTAGGAACATCCTTAACTGACTTCTCTTCTCTACCTTTATAACTCACCAGTGTACCTGACCATGTTTACCAGTCTCCCTTAGCCCAGACCCTGATGACAATCTATACCTTTTAATTTGTCTCCTCTTTCCAGTCCTTACCTTTAGTTCCAGCTTTCCGGCTGTTCCCAAGACTCTAATTTCTTTGACTGAGCTTGGATATTATCCCTTTTAGACCTTGTTTGAAAATATCTTTTACCATTCCATAATTCTAATCCTTTAGAAATCAACTGTCTCAAGTCCAGGCAAGACCTTCTCAAACTGAGAGCTCCTTTTAAACATAAAATCTAGATATCTGATTAGTATTACCCTCCCAAATCTCCATTTAGGTATCCATGAGGAATATTTTACACTTTAAAAGATAAATTATCAATTTGTTCTTGGAAGTCCCCATGGTTCTCTCTAAATGCACTTCTGTATTGTATTTCAGCACACTGGCCCTTTACCCTTGCTCCTGAGCTGGAGTAGCTGTTCAGTTTCATCATTGTTTTGGGGCATAGGGAATATGTTGCTTCCTCATCACTTCTTTGAAACATGTAAGTGAGCAAAACAAAATAGCTCTCTATCAAGTGTGAATTAATAAATTCAGTACTTTGGGAATGCTATTCCATGAAATTGGTAGAAAATAATTATTTGATAAGACTGCTGAACTACAATGAAAAGTTCATAATTAAAAAGCTTGCTATCATAGTATTCAAATAGAAAAATTTTATCTATTTCTAGTCAAAAAATTGACTCCACTCATTTTAGCCTATCAAGAATATAATCTAGTTTCAAATAATTAGTTATTAACCTATTAAAACAGTTGCTATAACAAAAATAGAATTCCAGAGAGCATTCAGGTAAAAGGCACTTGGAAATTGTTTACTCATAACTTTAGGAATGATGCTTTTAAAAATATCTTGAATGGCCTGGCTGATGTTGCTTAGTGGTTGAGCATTGACTTATGGAAGGTCATGGTTATATTGCTGGTCAGAGTGCATGCTGGGTTTTAGGCTCCATCACCAGTGGGGGGTGTTCAGGAGGCAGAAGATCAATGATTCTTTCTCATCATTGATGTTTCCATCTCTTTCTCCCTCTCCCTTCCTTTATAAATTCAATATAAATATGTTTTAAAAAATTAAACTATATTGAGTGATTTAAGAAAAAGATGGAGGGAGATATTTGGGAAAGGAAAAGACTCAAAATCTCTGTTAACATTTCAGTCAATGGGACATAATCTGGAATCCAAGATGGCAGCATAGATGAACACTTAAACTGCTACCTCGCACAACAATTTCAAAACTACAACTAAACTACAACTAAAACTACAACGGACATCATCCAGAACCACAGGAAAGCTGGCTGAGTGGAAATTCTACAACTAGAAGGAAAGAGAGGGGCTCATAGAGACCCAGAGGAGCTGCAAAAAGCTGAGGTACAGAGATGCGTGTGTGGATAGAAAGGGTGCCGGATTGCCTGACTGGCTTCATCTGCCAGGAGGGAGATGGAAGACTTCAAACTACACCGAACCCCTTATCCTATGAAATTGAACCCCAGGTTTGGCCAAAACTCATACAGGGGGAGTTTGGATTGTGAAAAGGGAAAAGTGCACTGAAATTTAGAGGATCCGCAAAAGTCTGCAGGTGTGCACTCTGCTGTGCACAAAGGATCGACTGCTGATTGTGCCTCTGGCTTGTGGGCGGGAGACAGAGCATACAGACTGCCACTTTTAACTCCACTAAACCCCAGTTTCGGGCGAGATTCTGGGGAACCAGACTTATACGGTCCCAGAGCGCAGGGGAGCCAGAAAGGCAGCGGTCTAGAAGCACTGGGCGAACACACAGGGATTGCTCCAGAGTTACATGAGACCCAGGGGTCATGTAGGGCAGGGCTGACTGGAAGGCAAGGCGGTCTGTTAAACCCTGAGACTCCACCCATCCCAAGCTCAACAGAGAGGCTTGTGCAGTTTTGCAAGTCTTGTATCATAAGGCTAAAACTAACACAGAAGTTCTCCTGGCATAGTGAAAATGCAGAGACAAAGGAAGAGATCACAAACAAAAGAAGTGGAGGAAAACAAACGACTGGATATAGAGTTCAAAACCACCCTTATAAGGTTTTTCAAGAATATCCTAGAAAAAGATAGATAAGTTTAGTGAGACCTAAGAGGAGATGAAAAAGGACCAATTAGAGATGAAAAAGGACCAACTAGAGATGAAAAAGGACAAACTAGAAATTAAACATACACTGACTGAAATAAAAAAAAAATATATTAATTATACAGAGAACTAACAGCAGACTAGAGGAAGGCAAGAATTAAGTCAAAAATTTGAAATATAAAAAATCAGAAAACACTCAACTGGAAAATCAACAAGAAAAAATAATCCAAAAATGTGAAGATAATGTAAGGAGCCTCTTGGACAGCTTCAAGCATACCAATAACATCAGAATTGTGGGGGTGCTAGAAGAGAGAGAGCAAGATACTGAACACCTATTTGAAGAAATAATGACTGAAAACTTCCCATATCTGGTGAAAGAAATAGACTTACAAGTCCAGAAAGCATACAGAACCCCAAAAAAAAAGGAATCCAAAGAGGACCACACCAAGACATATCATAATTAAAATACCAAGAGCAAAAGACAAAGAGAGAACATTGAAAGCAGCAAGAGAAAAACAGGTAATTACTTACAAGGGAGCATCCATACGACTGTCAGCTGATTTCTCAACAGAAACGATGCAGGCCAGACGGGAGTGGCAAGAAATATTCAACATGATTAATAGCAAGAACCTACAACCAAAAATACTCTATTCAGCAAAGTTATCATTCAGAATTGAAGGACAGATAAAGAGCTTCATAGATAAGAAAAAGCTAAAGTAGTTCATCAACACTAAACCAGTATTATAGGAAATGCTGAAAGGAAATCTTTAAGAAGAGGAAGAAGAAAAAGGTAAAAGATAAAAAAATATGAACAACAAATACATATCTATCAACAAGTGAATCTAAGAATTAAGTGAATTAAACATTTGATGAACAGAATAAACTGGTGAATATAATAGAATCAGGAGCACAGAAAGAGAGTGGACTGATAATTCTCAGGAGGAAGGGGTGAGGGGGGTGCAGGGAGAGACTGGACAAAAATCATACACCTATGGGTGAGGTCAATGTGAGAGGAGGTAAAGGTAGAGGGAGGGATGGGAACTGGGTGGAGGGGAGCTATGGAGGGGAAAAGAAAGAGAAACAAATATAATAATTTGAAAAATAAAGATTTAATTAAAAAAAAAGATTTCAGTCAATGGAATTTGATCCTGCTATAAAAAAAGGTGCAGAGCAACTTCTGCTCCAGAAGTAACCTTAAAAAGAAGCTGAGTTCAAGATTTATAAAAATGAGTCAGAAGTATATGGGCATATTGCACAGTTCTGAAAGACACATTGGCATGCAATGTATATTAAAAATATCACTCAGAAAACTCAAAATATTCATTCTTAGCTCCAATTTCAAGTTACCTACTTTGATTTTTGTTTGCTTGTTTGTTTTATCTCAAGAAAAGTAATTTCTAAGCTTGGGGAGATACTTCTAGTTTGTTGTCTGAGTTGGAAAAGAAACATTTATAGCCCTAACCAGTTTGGCTCAGTGAATAGAGCGGCAGCTTGCAGACTGAAGGGTCCCAGGTTCAATTCCTGTCAAGGGCATGTACCTTGCTTGTGGGCACATCCTCAGTAAGGGGTGTGCAGGAGGCAGCTGATCAATGCTTCTAACTCTCTATCCCTCTCCCTTCTTCTCTGTAAAAAAAAAAATCAATAAAATACATTTAAAAAAAGAAACATTTGTCATTTATATACTTAGCTTATAAGCAAATAATTTTTAATAAAATCCTCTTTTAAAATTTTTGCTTATAGCTATCTCTTAAGTGGCCATGACTGAGTATTTTTATCTTAAGTAGACATTGTGAGTAGGTCTAAGAAGCCACAAAGTGAAGAGGAAAGTTGACAGTGATCAAGTAAATTTAGGTTGTGGTTATATGTTTTTATAGGAAAGTTGGTTTCATAAAATGTAGTTGCTCTGGTTTGCTTGTATTCCTTTTCCCTCTTCCTAAAACCAGGATAGTAAAAAAGTGTCCTTCAGTTCTCCTTCCCTATTGATCTGTGGGTATTGGCAAGAGGACACTTGGAAGAACCAGAGCAGGCCTCTGAGTTCTTCCTCTCAGGGGCTGTCACATAGTGGGAGGGCACATCAGTTCCCCATTGCGACGATAATGCTGTATACAAAACAAACACAGCACTTCAGGGGAACATATAACAATAGACATTTATTCTTTCTTATGAATATATGACTTGGCCGGAGTACTGCAGAGCTGGACTAGGCTCAGCTCATCCCAGTTTGGCTTGCTTCTGCTTCTGCAGCCAGCTTGAAGCCGAGCTTGTGGCTGACTGTTCCAGGATGGCCTCCGCGGGGACAGCCCTGTTCACCTCCACGTTTTTCTCACTTCACTTTAGCCGGCTAATGGGACTTGTTTGCACTGTGTTGGCAGGGATCCAAGCAAGCTGAAGTATACAAGGCCACTTGAGGCTAAGACTCCAAACTAGAATGATTTTCCTTATGTCACATTCTCATGGTCAAAGCAAGTTTTAAGACTTGGAAAGGGACTTCAGGTCTTCATGGAAGAGACCAGAGAGTCACATCTCAAACAGGGTGAACACAGAAATGTTTTTGCAATAAATTAACCACAAAGCACAACAAACTTGGTGGAAATGGGAATGAGGGGGCTATAGCTTAAACCTGCATTTTCCACAGCAAATACTACCTGCTTTTATGTGGCCTGTATTTAAGGGAGGTGTGGTGGTATCTCCTTTTTGGGTACTATAAATGTCATTTATATTGTAAGGCACTGGTGGGGTGAAGGGGGAATCAGATAAACCAGTTCAAGTTTTTGGTATATTTTAAAAAATTCAGAACTTGGTTTATCTAAGTAAATTTCTTCACTACTTATAACCTACATTTTTTCAAAATTTATTATGTGCACATATAAGTAAAGGCTTTTTTAAAAAAAAACCTTCCATGAAGATTATGACTAATGCCCCTCTTATGTTTATTTGTATGTATGCATTTCCCCTGTCACTAATCCACTTGTTGTGGAAAGCTCTCTCTCTCTTTTCTTTTTGTAAGTGCACATCCCTTCTTACAATAGTAGCAATTGATTTTTCTATGGAGAATTACCCTTTCTCCTTTCCATGAAGATCAGTTATGGCCATCAAGATTTAGGGACATAGATCAAACTAGGTCAATGGCCCCTCTGCCCAGGGCATTTTATTACTTGGTTTCTTGGCTTTTCCTTTAATTCTGTGAATAGCCTCCTAAGAAATTTCTTTTTTGCACTTCTTATCCAGAAGTGGTTTTTGTTCCTTACAATCAGAGAACACTAAAAGATGTATCCCTTAAATTTTACATGTATGTTTTTCCTTACCTGCAAAAGTTTACAGAGTGTATTATATTGTCACTCTGTTTTTATCTAAGGAGTATAACTTAGGTATTTTTACTTTACACACACACACACACACACACACACACACACACAAACAAAATACCTATAAAGTTTGAATATTTGTATGGGTGACCAGTCATAGAAGATGTTGAAGTAGGGATCATGATAAAGCATAGAGTTATTTGTCTATGTTTGTTAACAGTAAAAAGAGGTTAGAGGTAATAAGAAGGCTTTGATCTTTGAAGCTACATAGATTAGGATTCTAATTATAGACTAGCTATGTACTAGTTTATAGTCTTAAGTAAATCAATCAGTTTCTTACCCATTAAAATGTGATATATAACACTTTATCATAGCAATCCTAGTGAAAATTAAGAGATATCATATAAAGTGCTTGCTACATTGTAGGTGCTCAATAATTTATAAATAGTATTTTATGCATATAGATAGTGAATAATGAACTAAACCCAAAGGAAGATTTGGACTTTGTCCTTACTCCTGGGAAATAACCTCCAAACCTTTGAAACTTTCCAAGTGATAGGAACATCTTTGTTATTCATGTTACATCCCTCAAGCTACATCTAATATTTTATGGTAATGAGGTGACTCATAATGAGCCCCTAGATAATGAATGGTAGCAAGATGACTCAAGATGGTGGTTATCCACACCAAAAAATCAAGCATGTGATTAGAATATTGAGTCTTTGAGCCATGATGTATCATCAGCCTGACCTCTGGGGAAGGGATGGGGGTGAGCAGCGTGTTCAACCACATGGGCAATGATTCGATCAATAGTGCCTACATAATGAAGTCTTAATAAAAACTCTGGAAACTGAAGTTCAGGTGAGCTTCCTGGATTGGCAATATTTTATGCATGTATTGCCACATTCAATGCCAGAAGGGTTTCACATCCTTGAGGACTAAGAAGCTTCACATTTGGTGACCTCCTAACCACAGAATCTGCTATGCATCTTTTCCTTTGACTGGTTTTTATTTGTATTCTTTGGCTATGATAAAATTATAATCTTAAGTATAGCCTTTTCCTGAGTTCTATAACTTATTCTAGTGAATTGTCGAAACTGGATGGTAGTTTTGGGAAACCCACAAACTTGCACTTGGTGTCTGAACTCTTGGACTGACTTGACAGTCTGAAGACTGTCCTTAACCTTGAATTTAGTTAATTCTGGGTAGCATCTTATAGCCAACCAAATGAATATTACCTCTTTGAAACCAAAAAAAAAAAAAATCTGGTTTTTCTTCTAAGCATCTGGAAGTGATAATTAGAAATTACATTTAATTGTATTTACAACTACCAATACTCAGTTTAGTGCATATATTATACTTTATTATTGCTTTACTCTGGTAAATGTAAAGAAGCATTTTTTTCCAACTACAACAAAAGAAACTTTAAAAATACTTTACAGACGTGGATGCTTTATATAAATGTATATAAAGTTAACTGTATATAAATGAAAACATTTATAAATAACATTAGTATGACAGACATGAACATGGACGCATCTTAAAGCTCTGCTCTTTTTCATAGGAATATTTACCCTCTGTTTTTCTTATTCTTCCCAAGCGAGAAAGATTAAATACTAGGAATATAAAGTTTCTTATATTAATGACACTTTTAAGAGCAGTTCTGAGGACAGGCTGTGGTCACAGCTCTGCTACCTCTTCCAAGGGAAGCTGAGCCCCAGAGAGGCACTGGCTGCTCACTGCTCTGAGTCTGAAGGCTCTTGGGGGCAAGAGTTCCAGGCAGGTCAGGATCCACCAAAGGGAAAGGGAAACCTCCCTCCAGGAGAGGCTGGACCCACTGCCTAGGCCTGGAGGCTGGGACACTTGAATGACTGGCAGGCCTGGGTCAGGGACACTGGGGCCAGAGCACATGCAGGCTGAGAACTGATGGAACCAGTCTCCCACCCAAGGCGAGGCCATACCCGGCACTGCCCTCCCAGGGACTGTGACACTCAGGGCAGAATGGAGATGCTGCTATGTCCAGATGAAGTTCTAAAATGCAGCCTGGCCTTTCTAAGGCACAGAATGTTTAGCTTTTTTCTTCTTCTTCAGTGTGCTGAGAGCACATGGATTGTTAACCCACAAGCAGCTTTGCCTCTTCAGCCTCCAGAGGTGAGGATGGTTCCTTCTAGTCACCCACGGTCAGAGGTGAGGAGGAGGATGCAGGGTCAGAGGTGAGGAGTGGCCCACAGTGAGTGTTGAGCAGAAGGGCCTGCGAGAGGCGGCATGGAGGCACCTCTCATTGTGATTGTTGGTTCTAATAAAGAATCGGGCCGGGCAATCAGATCTCTGCCAATCTGTTCCGCTGCTGAACCAGCAGACGTGAGGCTGGCTTCCAGCCTCTGCTCTGGATGGACGGGTGGACAGACGGATAGGCAGAGGGGGAACATCTGACTCTGGCACTGGACAAGGGCAGCCCTTCCACCTGACTGAGCCCCATGCAGCTCCACTCGCCCCTCTCCTCTTCCTCCTATGCTGTCACCCAGAGCCAGGACACATGGAGCGCCCTGTGAAACCGCCTCTCTGGGCCGGCGAGGGTGCTGACCTGTTCCTCAGGCTCGAGCCCAGGCTGGAGCATCAGGGGAGGCTTGACAGCCCCCTCCCTGGGCCTCGGAGCTCATCTTGGGCCATTAGGTTGCTTCTGCAGACACCTAATGGCTCCAATCGTTTGCAAGGTGTGACTGTGAAAGGCCTAAGACATAGAACAGGCTCTAGGGCGAGGGGAATAAGGTCAAAGGCTCAGGCAAGCAGCTTGTGAAACGGGCCATGGGAGGCTTCCATCAGCCTCTGCAGCAGCAAGCTGGCAGAGGCGGCCCTGTGCAGTAAAGAAGCATTTTTAAGGACCGTCTATGTTCACATGTAATCTCCCAAGATTTAACCCTCCTTTTATTAATGTCTTATATCTTTAAATTCTTAAATTCTACCAAAAGGATTTTTAGAAACATAACCCTTATATTTGGAAGAGACCATCTTGGCTGGTCTTAGGCTGGTGAGCAGAATATAATCTTCCTGATGCTAACCTATAACAATGACTGCCATTTGCAAAGTCCCTACCTTATGCCAGGCATTAAACCTAGTACTTTTATATGAATGTATTCTAATCTTTATAACCAAACTGGAAGGGATTTAGTATCATTCCCTTTTTTAAAATGTCAGTTATTAACTCCCAAGACAGACTTCCATAAAAACCTATTGATCAAGCAAAACTAAGTTTAGTAGACTTACTACAGTAAGAGAGAACACCACTTTGACTTAGTCCTAGTACCATCATAAAAAGGTAGGGAAGGGTATTAGTAGAGTTTGGATACTGAGATTAAATACTTTAGTGTGGTCTTCCCTGGCAGGAAACTGACTAGGATTGGGCAAAGTTTGTGGCATAACAGTTCAAAATTGGAGGACAAGGCAAGATGAAAGTTAGAGAGTCTTGATAGTAACATTTTTTGATAAGTCAGTCTGCCCAGATGAGTAATGGTTGTTCTGACAAAATATTGGCCAGTATGAACAAATTGTTGCCCAGAAAAAATTAGTTTACAAGAATTTCTTGAAGCAGAAGTGAAATTTTGTATTAGTTTATATTCCTATCTTCCTGGAAAAGATTTACCTGAAATAAAATAGTTAAGTCATGTTGGCACAGTTGCTATCAATTCTCAAAAATGAGGACATTTAGTAATTTTCCAAGGACTCAGTAGCTCCAAAGTCCTAGATTATTCCACAGCACCAGAATTTCTCTTCAATTATCTTTATATATCCCTGACAAATGAGATTACATGTAGCTACATAATTTTACAACCAAAACAAGAACTGTGAAACATGATGAAAGAAAACAATTTAGATGATGCGAACAAATTTTATGTAACACTTGATGAAGTGGACAGTCTCTCTTCAGAGAGCAATGAGGCAAGGGAGAAAATATCTAGCTTTTGTAGTGGGGGAAAAAGAAACAAGGAAGAGAAAAAAATAAAAAATGCATAGGAAACAAGGAAATAAGTATAGAGTCCAGATTTGGCTTGGCATTTGGGAACTGGCTGAATGAATATACTGCATTTCTGGCCAAACAAAGCATTTACAGGAACACAAAAGTGATCTAAATTTTGGTTTGCTAACATAGCACCCCAGGCAGGAGCAGCTCCATCAGAGGCCCAGAAAGTTATTTCAACAGAATTAAGGTTGCTTACATCAATATAACTTTTCTGCTTTTTTTCTAGGAAACTAAGACTATAGACCAGTAAACTACTTCATTGCTTTGTAGGGGAGGAAAATTAATTTTCCCTCTATTTTCTGAGTTCTTGGCTAGGAAACATCTATAATAAAAATAGGTTAACATAAGAAAAAAAGTAAATATATTTCTTTATTGATTTCAGAGAGTAAGGGAGAAGGAGAGAGAGACAGAAACATCAATGACGAGAAAAAATCATTGATTGGCTGCCTCCTGCACACCCCACACTGGAGATTGAGCCAGCAACCCAGGCATGTGCCCTTGGCCGGAATCAAACCTGGGACCCCAAGCTAAAGCTCTATCCACTGAGCCAAGCTGGCTAGGGCAGGTTAACAGAAGAAAAAAAAAATTGCATGTACTTAAGGGAGCTAGATGATTAAGGCTTCTATATCATCCTGAATTAAGGAAAGGGATACGGTCTGAAGATTCAAATGAAGGATTTCTCACTTAGAAAAAGGGTGAGAGGAAAAATGTTTGGTACACAAAGATTTTCCTATCACACAAGCAAGTTTCTCAATAAAAAGGTAGTTTCTGGTAATAGCTCTCTTCCTGACACATACCCCTCTTTCCACTCCTGATGTTAATTTCCTTCATAAAGGTAGATTTTCCTTTACAAAAGGGTACTTCTTTGTTTTCAGAGCTTCTCCTGTGTCTGCAATTTTTTTAAAAAATAATTGTTACCAGAGGAAATAGGTTCTTCAGTGGTGTCATGGGAAAAGACTTTCAGGGACACTCGCAGAGGAAGAGTTTGAAAAATAGTGGTAAGATTTATTAGAGAGAAAAGCTGAACTATACTCTCAGAGAGACAGAGCAAACAGGCTTGGTAGCAGCTGCATGGACTCAGGAAAGGAAGTTACAGAGAGGAGAAGAGCATCCTCTGTCACTGCTTGCTTGTCCCCTCGTTGCAAGTCTTATGTGGACCCTTAGAGTTCCAGAAAAAAAAAAAAGGCAAAAATACATGCCCAAGAGAAGGAATGGCACAGATATGCTCCAAGGAGGGCCCATGCTGGTTCTTTGTCTAAATTCCACATATTTCCTTGGGTTTGGGAAAGACCAAGCTTTCTTTTAGACTGCCCAATCTTTTCCTGGCTTTTCCCTGGTTTCTGTTTGTGCCCTCTCCATATCTAGTCTCTTTCCTGGATTTTTTCAGGGGCTTGTTCCCTTACCCTATCTAATTCTTTTCCCAGACTTGCCCAGGCTTTGATCTCCCCATTTTATGTTCACTATTTTGGCTTCTATTGGACATGCCTCATAGTTCTGCTTCATCATTTGGCTTCTACTATGATGCACTCCATCAAAGAAACTCTCCCTCCCCGACTCCTATTAACCAAACAGAAGATGCCAATTACCCTCCAGGGTAGTTGTAAAGCTACCTTTCCCATCTGTTGACTAGGCAGAATCTTTTGCTATGTTTGATGGAATAATACCAGTTTTGCCCAAGGGTGACTGTTCAGTTTGTTTCCTCCTCTTTTGTTAATTATCTAATTAACTGCCTACTCTAACATTCCCCCCTCAAAAACGCTGAGCCCTTGTAATTTAGCAAAGGTAAATGCGTGGAGGTCTCATCTTCTGTAGGTTCTTCCAGCTGTCAAAGGGGTGTAGTCCTGCCTGTCCCCAGGCCCAGAGATTCTTGATATCTGCCAAAGAAAGGAGGGACATATTAGAGGAGGGAGAAAAGCCTTTACATGGGGAAAATGGATTTTTGTAAAGTCAGGATTAGGAAGGGTCTGTCTTCATTAACTGCTTCCTTCTGACAAGGGCAGCGGTCCCTGTCTATATAAGAAATGGAAGTCTCTTCCTGGATGACCTAAGAGAGACAAGGGAATGGGATCTGAGACTGGAACATGGAGCCATTGGCTGATTCTTCTAAAGTAGAGATGGACCAGAATCCCCAGTGTCATCATTCTGATATGAAATTGTTGGATCCTATTTGGCTAGGCAGGATGTTTGGTTCCATTTTTCAGAATGATGCCAGTTACCTTCCAGGGTGACCATTCCATTTGTTCCCTCCTCTTTTGTTATTTATCTAACTGCCTGACCTAACATAACCAGCTTATAATAATCTCACACAGTGGTACCTCGAAATATGAGTTTAATTCGTTCCATAACCTTGAGGTGTGGGAAACTATGAGAAGCTCGAGTCGAGGTAAACTGATGGGTCCTTTGCAGCCAGTTGATCCGCGCGATTACTCCTATCTCAAATGTTGCTCATATTTTAAAGCAAAAATTGCTCACTTGGCAGCTCGTATCTCAAAAATCTCATATATTAGAGCACTCGTATCTCGAGGTACCACTGTACTAAAGAGGCATATCTTAGGATGGCAAATGCTGCTGCTCTTCAATTTATTTCAAGAATTTCCAGAAAATTTATTCATAAATAAACTATTCAACCAAACCCTTCTTAAAACAATAGATTGCATATCTTGGCAAGTTGCTTACTGATGAAATGATTGCTTACTCATTAAATAGCACTTCAAAATCCTCAACTCTATAACCACTCAGCTTAAACTATTTATATCATGCATTTTCCAAAACAGAATAAAGACTAAAACCAATGAATCCCAGACCTCAAACCCTATAAATATCTATCTGTGACCTTCTTCGAGGACAGTATTCAGACTCTATCAAGGTGATATTCCATGGAAATATAATAATCCTATATAATAAATAAGTAATACACAAATTGACCATCACACCCTCACACATGATGGCCACTCCTATATGGTCATAAGATGGCTGTGCCCATGTGGTCACAAGATGGCCACCCCCATGTCATCACAAGATGGACACCACAAGATGGCTGGCAAGGGAGGGCAGTTGTGGGTGAACAAGCTAGGAGGGGACAGCAGTTAGGGGTGACCAGGCCTGCAGGGGAGGGCAGTTAGGGGTGACCAGGCCAGCAGAAAAGTGGTTAGGGGAAATCAGGCAAGCAGGCAGGTGAGCAGTTGGGAGCCAGCATTCCCAGATTGTGAGAAGGATGTTCAACTGCCAATAGTCGACATCCCCTAAGGGGCCTCAGATTGGAGATGGTGCAGGCTGGGCTGAGGGACACCTCCTTCCCTCCCTCTCCCCATGCATGAATTTCATGCACTGGGCCTCAAATATAATAATAATGACAGTGGGTAATGAACTAACTTTGATAGAAATAACATCAGCTGATTTTGATGGTTATCTAGGTCTTTTGAGAAACATGACAAATGGATAATCAAAGGGAAATTCTGGAGAAAGTAGCTTGCTACTGAATTATCTGATGCATAAATATGTCTCCTTCTTGCATTCCTCTTACATCTTCTTATTGATCTCTGAGCCAGAATCTCTAGACAACCACCACCTGCCCCCACAACATAGGAACATTCCAGCCCTTCTAAAGTCCTCTGGCAAATAAAATTGGAATAATAGGATATGAGGTAAAAACTCCATGACAAATGCATAAAGAGTTTTTAATACCATATCGGGCACTTTGTAAGTACTCAGTATTGGTAGCTATTATTTTGGTTTAGTAGCATTTGATCTCATTTTTTTCTCTTCATAATTTTCAACTCAATATTCAACTCATCAATGGGATGATTAGATTTTGAACACTAAGCAGAATTTGTAGGTCTTTAATTCTAACCTTAATTTAAGTAAATAAACACATAGCTTTCTTCTAAGAAAATAATACATGAATGACATTTATAAATTATTTGCAGAATATTTATAAAAGTGCATTTTTACCTTAGAATACACACACACATACACATACACACATACACACACACATATATATTAAACATACTTACTAGATTTACATGTTATTCAAATGTCAATATTCTATCAAAACAAAGTTTAAAGTGTGATAGATTTTTATTTTAAAAAAGAAAGCTTTCATGTGTATAACACTATTCCTTACAACTGCCAGTTGTAATCCACCAGGACCCAGGGTGCCTGGTGTTTACTGGGACAGAATTCAGACTGTTTTAGAAATTATCCTTGTCCTCTTTGACATAGAGAGGGCAACCAATCCTCCCAGATGGGTCACCAGCCTAGAGCGGCTTTCATTCTCTTGCTTGGAGGGCTGATAACATCATATAATTACATTTGCTTGTTAGTGCAACCTTTTACAAAGAACTAAAGTATGTCTCTGTCAGACTCAATCACTCTGGATTTATATAAAGTAGATGTGTTGAAGATAAGAATGGAGTGATATTTTTAGATCTTTTTAAATTTAAAAAGCTTTATGTCACCATTAGCACATTCATTAAAGTATCATTTAATTATGAGATGGGTTTTTCTGTGTATAATGTATCAAATTAAGCAGAAGAAAATAAATCTAAGCCTTCTTATATTGACTGCATTTTCATTTTATAGGTTTTGATAAAGTAATTCTTAATTTTTGAATTATTTTTTAAATTGAGTACTCTCTGTAAGAATAGAAATTCTCTGGATACTTTGAGAAAAACAAATAGAGATTAGTTAAAGTAGTAGAAATATTCTATAGGGTCATTGTTTTTTATTCTATGTAGAAACAAGCCTGGATTCCCTTTTTGTTTTCTTTATCCCATTATCTACCATGCTATAGATCAGGATAAAAAACTTAAAAGCCCAGAAACCAGACAGGAAAACAAGAGATATGTGCTCAGTAGAAGGCAATAGAGGTATGAAGCTTGAAAATTGGAACCAGTGTGACTCATCTTAATATCACAGTTGCTATTTATTTAGTCCCAGCCCATTGGAATTGCAGGCCCAATGTTGACAAATCAGCATATTTATGAAAATTCTTTTTAATTTTTAAATATTAGCAACTATTTCAAATTGAAGGGAAAATATATTCTGTACATCACACTGTGTAGACAAAAAAAAAGTATCTATGAACCAGAATCAGGTCATAGCCCACCAAGTGCAACATCTAACTTAAAGTGAAATGAAATTAGAAGACAAAAGTTAACAGATGGAAAGGAAAAAATAATAAAAGTCAGAAATCCTTTGGCTACAAGTGACACAAAATTCAACTTAAGGGGGAGACATTTTCTATCTTATGCAAGGAAAAAAATCCAGAGGTAGACAAGATTCAGGTAGGACTGGATCTAGAAATTCAAATGATTGTCAACTTCATTTTTCCTCAGCCTTCCCTCAGCCTTCCAAGGTGTTTGCTTCATCCTTAGGCTCCATATGATGACACTCAGGAGACTCAGTTGAAAGGAGCTGCCTTGTTCTAGACTTTACATCTTCACACTACACCTACTAAGAAAAGAAAAAAATATTTATCTCCTGCAGAAGAGAGTAAATTTCTCTTTCCAAAAAAAGGGTACAGTTTCTCTTTGTATGTAACTATCTCCAGTGGGATTGTGAGCCCTACCTGGGACTACTAAGGCCAAGAAATGGGATCACCATTTAACTTAAGTTACTCAGAGTTTCAGGGACTCTCCTCAAACAACATTACTCAGTAATCATAGCTGACCCTAGCAAAGAGTAGTTTCACAATATTTCTTTAAGGATTGCTGCTGTAGGGAAAGGGAAATAAACTTGGAGTTACAATGATAGCCACCAGATCACCCTGTTTCCCCGAAAATAAGACAGTGTCTTATATTAATTTTTGCTCCCAAAGATGCGCTAGGTCTTATTTTCAGGGGATGTCTTATTTTTCCATAAAGAAGAATACGGTATACATTTATTGTTGAACAACAACAACAAAAAATAAAATTTATTACCTGTATACAATACCGTAGTAGTTGTCATCACAAACCAGCTCACTGATTGGCCGCAGCACAGTTCAGGCAGTGCGAGGTCTCTTTAAATCTGGAGTCAGACGCCTTACAGTAGCTTCGGGGGGCCTTATATTCCGGGGAGGCCTTATGTTCGGAGGAGGACTTATTATTGGGGAGATCTTATTTTCGGGGGCATGCCTTATATTACAGCGAAAGGCAAAACTGAAAGTAGGTCTTATTTCTGAGGGATGTCTTAATTTGGGGGAAATGGTAAAATAAGACTATTAAGGAAACGGAAACTTAGCCATCTTATTTAGAAGAAAAAAATGTAAGAAAAGATAGTGCCAATAAATGTGAAAATGTCAATGTGAAAAGTGTGGGGATCAAAGGCAATTATTGCAGGGACCTGAAATACAAGAAGAGAAAATACCCACTGTAAAAGCACTAGCAGGAACCATCAAAGAATTTTATATTTGTCATTTGAAAATCAGTCTTTCTAGTTACCATATAAAACTCAGAAGCCATAAAGGGGAAGCTAAATAATCTTGACAACATAGGACTTTAAAATTCTACGTGTCTACAATAACATTATTTTATTTAGAAAGAAGACAAACTGGTAACATTTGAAACTCACACATATTTACGACTCAGATGACACACAAAGAAATGATATCCTTAATCTTTCAAGAGCTCTTATAAATCAAAAGGGAAGATAAACCCAGGAGAAAACTGAATATGTTATTAACAGAAAAAAAATGACTTAAAATGTGAAAATATGATTGCCAAAACAAGTTTGGCTCAGTGGATAGAGCATTGGCCTGCGGACTGAAAAGTCCCAGGTTCGATTCAGGTCAAGGGTATGTATCTTGGTTGCGGGCATATCTCCAGTAGGGGCGTGCAGGAGGCAGCTGATCAATGTCTCTCTCATCGATGTTTCTAACTCTCTATCCTTCTCCTTTCCTCTGTAAAAAATCAATAAAATATATTTTTTAAAAAGATGCTTAACATCAGTTATAATTAAAGAAATGTATATAAAAATGTAGACATTATTTTCCACATATTAGATGACTAAAGAGCAAAAAAAGTTGGTTTTATGCAAAGTGGCAAAGCTGTATGGAAATAAACCCTCTCATGAACCCTTGGTAAGAGTATAAACTGTACAATCTTTTGGAAGAATAGTTGGTAGTAGCAATCAAAACTAACATGCACTACCTTAGGACTAAGCAATTTGACTCCAAATATTTCATCTGTCAATGAATGCCCTTCAGTCGAAGAGCACCAGAATTATACCTGTAGTTGTACTACGTGGATTTATTATTTACTAGAGGCCTGATACATGAAATTCGTGCTTGGAGAGGGGAGTGTCCTTCAGCCCAGCCTGCTGGGACCCCTGGAGGCATGTCCAACTGCCTGTTTAGGCCCGATCCAGGTTGGGCAGTTGGACATTCCTCTCACAATCCAGGACTGCTGGCTCCCAACTGTTCACCTCCTGCCTTTCTCATTGACCCTAACCGCTTCTTCCTGCCAGTCTGATCACTTTCTAACCACTCCCCTGCCATCCTGAGTGATGCCTAACTGCTCCCCTGCCAGCCTGTTTGCCCCTAACTGCCCTCCCCCGTGGGCCTGGTCATCCCTAACTGCCCTCCTCTGCAGGCCTGGATCCCCTCCAACTGCCCTTTCCTGCAGGCACGGTCACCCCCAACTTCCCTCCCTTACAGGCCTGGTCCGTGACAACTGCCCTCCCCTGCTGGCCATCTTGTAGTGGCCATCTTGTGTCCAATGGGGGCAGGATCGTTTGACGACATGGGGGAAATCATCTTGTATGTTGGAGTGATGGTCAATCTGCATATTACTCTTTTATTAGGTAGGATATAGGCCTGGTGCATGGGTGGGGGCCAGCTGGTTTGCCTTGAAGGGTGTCCGAGATCAGGGTGGGGGTTCCCTTGGGGCATGGGGTTGCCTGGAGGCAGTGGTTTGCAGGCAGGCCACACCCCCTCGCATACTCCCCCCCCTCCCCCCCGTGACCCAAGTGGAGGCCCTGGTATCTGGGATTTATTTATCTTCTACAATTGAAACTTTGTAGCCTAGAGCAAAGCCAAGCCTTCTGCTTGCACAGCCATCAAAACTTTGTTGCCTTAAGCAGAGGCCTGGCCAGCCAGAGTGTGTGAAAAGCTTGGCTTCCTCCATCATCAGGGGCAACCCAAGCCTCCCTCCTATTCTCTCTGTGACCTTAGCCATCTTGGTTGGGTTAATTTGCATACTCACTCTGATTGGCTGGTGGGCGTGGCTGGTGGGTGTAGCAGAGTTTATAGTCAATTTTCATATCATTCTTTTATTAGCAAGGAAAGGAGAGAGGGAACTGTGATGTGTCTTAGCAAGAGGGTGTCATTTCTAACTCCTTGTTAAGTGGTTTGGGCTTCAATTGAATGATCAAAGGGACAGTTCAAGGAAATGGGGTTTTAGATTAGATGCTGTCAGAAAGTTGGGACAAATCTATGGTTATCTCAATCTTATCTATAGGTAGAGGTAATTAGAATAAGCCTAAAGCTGTAATTAGTAGAGAAACAGTCCCAATAAGCAGAACGTATGTTTGGTGTTTTCTGGTATTTTACCATGACCTTACTTCTTGTTGTTCACTAATTTTATCATGGTCTCAGTGTGACTTTATATGATGTTGTTATTCCATGAGACTGTTTTTGTCCCTCAGGGGAATAATATGATCTAGCTATAAGTGCCATGCCAGCTTCAAATAACACTAAAACCTAGCTATAAGTAATGGGTCTGCCTTCTTCTTTCTCATATTTTAAAGGTATACTTCCATGTATTCAAAGAGATTTATGTACAAAGATGTGCACTATAGTAATATTTATAGCAACATATTCTAAATATTCTCCAATGGCAGAAAGATGAAACAAAGTATGACTATAGATGTAAAACAGATTACTATGCAGCTGTGAAAAATGGTGTAAGCATGTGCTGAAAGGAAGAATTCTAAAACATTGTTAGCTGATAAAAGCAAAGTGTGAAATAGCATTTGTTGTTATTTGTGTTGGAAGTCATTAGTGCTGTTTGAGAAATATTCTATTTCATCCCCTTCCAGCTCCAGGATACGAATACCTTTCCTGACCCCTTTGTGTTAAGACAGGGCCATGTTACTAGTTTTTGTAAATCAGTTATCAATAAGACATGAGTCAATTCTGAATTGTAACAGTTAATTATTGGTCCAAGGGTCTCAGTAACTTTCTCTCTGTCATGGATACTGGCAATTATCCAGTTGGAAATCTGGGTCCTAGAATGAGAAAACTGTAAAGCAAAATCTCCAATCCACCTGCAACAAATGTAGAGTCACATTTCTTATTGTTGAAACCTCTGAGATTATGGGGTTATTATAATCACTGCATAACTGATAATAATCCTGGCTAATATAGCATTAGTACCAGAATTGGAGTGCTACAAAGAAAAGAATATGTGGCCCTAACTGGTTTGGCTCAGTGGATAGAATATCAGCCTGCAGACTGAAGGGTCCCAGGTTCGGTTCCAGTCAAGGGCATGTACCTTGGTTACAGGTAAATACCCAGTAGGGAGTGTGCAAGAGGCAGCTGATTGATGTTTCTCTCTCATTGATGTTTCTAACTCTCTATTCCTCTCCCTTCCTCTCTGTAAAAAATCAATAATATATATATATATAAAAAAAAAGAATATGTGGTGTTAGGTTAGGGGTTGGGTAGTGGTCACTGAGAAAACTTATCTAATCTATAATGATGGAAATCAATATTATGTAGTAGCAAAACTGTCAATATTATGTAGTAGTACAACTGTCACCAGAAAAAAAAATTAAAAGACAGTCAAGGTACCTATTAGAATTGAGTCCTCCAGGGAAGAATTTGAAAGACAAAGATCATTCATAGCAAGTGTTAGTTTCTATTGACCGCATTTGGCAAAACATTACAAATAAGAGACAAACTCAGACTAGAATTAGATGTTTCATAAGCAGGAATGAAGTTCCCTTTCAAAAGGTAGTTCCAAAACATTTTCATTTCAGAAAAGTTCTCTAGATTTATATTTTCTAGTATTTGACCTCTAGTATGTTTTGTCCTCAGGATCTCCTTTTTAAGTAATATTGAGTATTTTATTTATTTATTTATTTGTTTATTCATTCATTCATTTATGTTTGTTTATTTATTATTTTTGCCTACCCTATCTAATCAAGAAGGAATATGATAATCGACCATCACTCCATCACAAAGATGGCTGCACCCATAGCTGAAGCCAAGTTCCCATAAGGAGCCTTCACAAGCAATCAGCAGGGACCAGAGGCTACGCCCTCCCCTACTCCCATGGGGCTTGACAGGGGACCTCAAGGTGCACCCCCAGTGCTGGGTTGGGGAACTCAGGCTGTGCCCTCCACCCCAGCACCAGGCTAGGGGACCTCAGACCACATCCCCCACTCATTGGGGCTTCATGGGGGACCTCAAGCCATGCTCCTCACCCAACAGGACTACACAGGGGACCTCAAAATGCACCCCAAGTGCTGGGTTGGAGGAACTCAAACCACACCCCTCTGCGGGGCTTGATGGGGGACCTGAGGCTGCACTCCCCCCTCACCTGGCAGGACTTGATGGGGGACCTCAGGTATGCCCCTTGCCCAGTGGGGCTAGACAAGGGTGAGACTGGCCAGATCTGGATCTAGCCATGGCCGGGTCTGTGTCTCACATGATTTTGAGGTGGAATGTGGGTGAACAGGGACTTGACTCTGGGTCCCATGGTGTGCCCCAGACTCTGACAAGAGGAAGGTTTTCATATACATTTTACTAATTTTCTTCATCTCTGACACTTCCATTATAGAGAAAGGACAAATAGAAATATTAAATTATTTCCTCTAATTAATCCCCTTTTAATGTGCACAAATATCCTGCACTGGGCCACTAGTCATCCATAACTATTATTGTTGAAAGTATTACAGGGGAGAAAAAAATGGTGGCAAAATAGACAGATGTGCTGAGACCGGTTTGGCTCAGTGGATAGAGCGTCAGACTGCAGACTGAAAGGTCCCGGGTTCAATTCCGGTCAGGGGCATGTACCTTGCTTGCGGGCACATCTCCAGTGTGGGGTATGCAGGAGGCGGCTGATTGATGTCTCTCTCTCATTGATGTTTCTGACTTTCTATCCCTCTCCCTTCCTCTATGTGAAAAATCAATAAAATATATATTTTTTAAAAATAGACATATGTGTCTGGAGCTTTGTCTCTGAGCAGACAGTGAGAACAGCTGAGGGTCTCATTGGGAGTGTTTGTTGGCAAGTTAAGAGACAGTTATCCTCCAGGAGAAGGCAGGGAACTGCTGGACGGGGCTCCCCTGATCAGGCAGCCCCACTGCCACAGGGTTTTTGTCTCCCGGAATCACCAGCACAAACGCAGAGGCCATGCCATCTTTCAGGAGGAAGTGGATGTCTACGGCTGTCTGAAAAGCTAGCTGCTGCACCTACCAAACAGCCGGGGGACCCAGAACACCATTCTCCAATCTGTGCAAAAACTCGGACTCAGAGGAGCTCCACACACCATGCGAAAAGGTCAGATTTCGCCTGAAATAAGGTGAGGTCTCTGGTCCTGTAGAACAAAGAGATGCGCACTCTGTGGAAATTGGATTGGGGGAAAATTGCTCTTAAGAAAAATCCGCAGATGTGGGGCAGGGTGTGATCCCTAAATGTGGAAGGGGGCTCTCAGAGCTATTAACCAAGGGAAGCTCTAGAAACAACCTATTTTGATCTGAGGCAGAAGGACAGCCTGAGAGTTATTACAGTGACCCGGCTGCTCGAACAGGAGTGAAAAAGGGAGAGAGCACAGACAGCACTCTTTTCTCTTCAGACCCTGGCTTCTGATTGCTAAGCCCAATACATTGGATCACACAATTGGAGACATCCTGAGAGACTACAGGAGAAAGTTGTTTTTCTGGAACCTGGGGATCAGAGCAAAGAATAACCAGCAGAGAATCAGCTCTGGGGCAACCCACCCTCACAAACCAGTATTGAGTACCACAGAGTAAGCAGGATTTAAGCACAGGCTAGAGAGGTCCTGTACTTAGTCTTAGAGGTCAATTCCAAAACACTGCCACCCAGTGGATGACTCACAAATTGACTTTAGCACAATCACAAAAGAATAAAGAGATTAAGACACACCTCAACAGTGGAATGCAAGGAATTGCAAGATCCTCCCGATTGGGAAACAGGAGTGCCAAACAGAAAAATAGTGCAAGTGAATGATCTCCACTACTGCCCATTCTATTGTTTTATTTTTAAATTTTTTTTAATTTTTTGCATATTTTAATTAAAAAGTCTATTTTTTCTCTTTTATCCTCAATTGATTTTACCTTTTTAATTATTATATTTTTATTTTCAACTACAGTAGTACCTCGACATACAAGTGCCCTAACATACGAGATTTTTGAGATATGAGCTGTCGAGCAAGCGATTTTTGCTTTGAAATATGAGCAACATTTGAGATAGGAGTAATCACAAGGATTGGCCAGCTGCACATGACCCACCAGTTTACCTCGACTCAAGTGTCTCATAGTTTCCCTCACCTCAAGGTTATGGAACGAATTAAACTCGTATCTCAAGGTACCACTGTAGTATTATTACTACTACTATTTTATCTTTTTGAAAAAAAAAAAAGAAGTCTCATTTTATTTTCTCTTTCTTTTACTTTGGAATTAGAGCTCTACATTCTATTTTCATCTTTCTTTTAGCATAATTTTACCCTACCTTTATGCCAATACTCTCTTCCTAACTTTCTCAATCTTGTTGTCTTGTTTCTCTTTCCATTTTCCAACATTAGATTCTTCCTATTCTTTCTTTTTACCTGGTTAAAATTTCACCCCACTTATATATCTAATTTCGAATCCCCTACTCCAAGAGCATACAAACCTCTCTCTTTTCTGTCTTCACTATCCAAAACATTGTTTTTCTCTATGTCCTTTAGTTGTTTGCCTGAACAGGGATTATATCGATTTTTTATACTTTTTATGAGATTGGTTTTGCTTATTCTACTTGTTTTATTTTGCTTTTTGTTTGCTTTGTATTGGTTTGATTTTTAGGTCTGTTTTCCCTCGCCTCCCTTGATATTAGTTGTTATTTGTAGTTCATATTAATCTCCAGGTATGTGTTGCTGGCATTTGTTGGGAATAATGGCTGTTCTATGGAAGTTTTCTCCTCACATACATAATTTGTTCCCTTTTTCTTTCTTATTCTCTTTCTTTTCTTTCTCATTTTTTTCCTTTCTCTTTTCTTCTTCTTCTTTTTCCCCTTTTCTTTTTTTTCCTACCTCCCTTCTCTCAATTTGATTTCAGCACTTCATTCTTTTCTTTGTTCCTCATTTCTTGTCTTCTTTCTCTACTTATCCTAATTTGTCTTTCATTGGTGGTCACCTTATTTGTGGTTATTAATATCATGAATACATTTCTGTTCAGTGTCTTCTGTGTTGTACCTGATCATGTTGTAGTTTGTGTCTTTATATCAACGTAGAAGAGAGAACTATATAACCAGACACCAGGAGAAGAAAGACCATGAGCAGATGAAGAAACAGCCCACATATGAAAGAAAAGCAAGTATCACCAGAAAAGAAAGTAAACAAAATTGAAGCAGAAATAAACCTGCCAGAGAAAGAGTTCAGAGAAATGGTCATAATGTGATGGAAAGGAATGGAAGACAAAAATCAACAATATGAGTGAGAGCCAAGAGGAAATGAAGAAGGGCCAAGAGGAAATGAATAAGAGCCAAGAGGATATGAAGAAGAAACAAGAGGAAATGAATAATAATCAAGAAGAAATTAAAAATGACATCACTGCTACAAAGAACTCAATAGGAAGCATCAAAAGTAGACTAGAAGAAGCAGAGGACCACATCAGTGAGCTAGAAGACATGGAAGGAAAAAATACCCAAGTACAGCAGCTTCTAGAAAAAAGAATTAAAAAGCAAGGGAACAGCCTAAGGAAACTTTGGGATAACACAAAACAAAACAACATCCGCATAATTGGGGTTCCAGAAAAAGTGGAAACTGAGCAAGGAATAGAAAACCTGTTTGAAGAAATAATGACAGAAAACTTTACTGATATAGAAAAGAAAATAAAAAATACACAAATACATGAAGCTCACGGAGTCCCAAGCAAAATGAACCCAAAAAAACTGACACCAAGGCACATAATTAAATTGGCAAACACCAACAACAAAGTCAGAATCTTAAAAGTGGTTAGGGAAAAACAGAAAGTTACCTACAAAGGAATCCCATAAGACCAGCAACTGATTTCTCAACAGAAACTTACCAGGCCAGAAGGGAATGGAATGAATTATACAAAGTTATGCAAAAGAAGGGTCTGAATCTAAGAATATTATAACCAGCTTTTTTTTCATTTCCATTTGCCTGAAACAACATCTTCCATCCCTTCACCCTCAGTCTGTGTTCATCTCTTTTTCTGAGATGAGTTTCTTGCAGACAGCAGATATATGGATCATTTTTTCTTATCCAATCAGTTACCCTATGCATTTTGATTGGAGCATTTAATCAGTTTACATTTAAAGTTAGTATCGATAGGTACTTATCTGTCACCATTTTTAATCTTACCATTGTGTTCCCTCTTTCACCCCAAAGCCACAGAATATACATTCTTCTCCAGTGCACATGGGTCATTTTCAAAGTCAGACAATATGTTAGGTCCTAAGGCAAAGTCTCTTCAAATTCAATAAGATAGAAATCATATCAAGCATTTCCTCAGACCACAGTGGCATAAAACTGGAAATCAACTACAATAAAAACAATATAAAGAAATCAAACACATGGAGACTAAACAGCATGCTATTAAACAACGACTGGGTAACCAGAGAGATCAAGGAAGAAATAAAAAAACATCATGACAACAAATGACAATGACAACACAACAATACAAAATTTATGGGACACAGTAAAAGCAGTCTTGAGAGGGAAGTTCGTAGCTCTACAAGCCTACTGCAAAAAAACAGGAAACAATGATAATCAATTACCTAACCCTACAACTCAAAGAGCTAGAAAGAAAGCAACAAGAAAATTCCAGTGTAAGCAGAATGAAAAAAATAGTAAAGACCAGAGCAGAGATAAACAACATGGAGACCAAAGAAACAGTTCAAAAGATCAACAAAACCAAGTACTGGTTCTTTGAAAGGATAAACAAGATTGATGGACCTCTAGCCAGGCTCACCAAGAAGCAAAAAGAGAAGACCCGAATAAACAAAATCAGAAATGAAAGAGGAGAAATAATAACAGATGCCACCAAAATAGAAAGGATTGTTAAAAAACATTATGAACAATTCTATTCCAACAAATTGGACAACCTGCAGGAAATGGACATATTTCTTTGAAAATATAACCTTCTAAAACTCAATCAGCAAGAATCTAAACATCTCAATAGTCCAATAACTATGGAAGAAATTGAAGCAGTCATCAAAAAGCTTCCAGCAAACAAAAGACCAGGAGCAGATTGCTACACAGGATAGTTTTACCAAACATTCATAGAAGTAAAACCTATCCTCCTCAGACTATTAAAAAATATTCAAGAAGAAGTAACACTTCCAAACACCTTCTATGAAGCCAGTATAACCCTAAAAAACAGATAAAGACAACACAATGAAAGAGAATTATAGGTCAATATTTCTCATGAACATAGATGCCAAAATCTTCAACAACATTCTAGCAAATTTGATCCAGCAGCACATCAGAAAGATCATACAGCATGACCAAGTAGGATTCATTCTAAGAATGCAAGGATGGTACAATATCCACAAACCAATGAAAGTGATACATCACATACACAAATTGAGAGATAAAAATCACATAGTCATATTAATTGATGCAGAGAAAGCATTTGACAAAATCCAATGCTCTTTATTGAGAAAAACTCTCAGCAAGGTGGGAATAGAAGGATCATACCTCAACATCATAAAAGCCATATATGATAAACCTACAGCTAACATCATACTCAATGGGCAAAAACTAAAACCATTTCCCCTAAGAACAGGAAAAAGACAGGGATGCCCACTCTCACCTCTCCTGTTTAACATAGTACTGGAAGTATTAGCCATTGCAATTAGACAAGAAGAAGAAATAAAGGCATCCAAATTGGAAAAGAAGAAGTAAAGCTGTCCTTATTTGAAGATGACATGATACTGTACATAAAAGACCCAAAGGACTCCATCCAAAAACTAATAGATTTAATAAATGAATTCAACAATGTAGCAGGATAAAAAAATTAATGCCAAGAAATCTATGGCATTTCTATACACTAATAGTGAAATTACAGAAAGAGAGACTAAAAAAGCAATCCCATTTGCCATCGCACCAAAAAAATTAAGATACCTAGGAATAAACCTAACTAAGGAGGTAAAAGACCTATACACAGAAAACTGCAAAACACTGAAAAAAGAGAGAGAGGAAGATGTAAACAGATGAAAGAGCATACCATGCTCATGGATTGGGAGAATCAACATCATTAAAATGTCCATACTACCCAAAGCAATCTATAGATTCAATGCACTACCCATTAAAATACCCATAACATATTTCACAGACCTAGAAAGGACTCTTCAAAGATTCATCTAGAACAAAAAAAGACCCTGAATAGCCACAGCAATACTGAGAAAGAAGAATAAAGTAGGTGGGATCTCAATACCAGATTTCAAGCTATATTAAAATGCAACTGTTCTCAAAACAGCCTGGTACTGGCACAAGAACAGACATATAGACCAATGGAATAGAATAGAGAATCCAGATATCCACCCAAACCACTATGCTCAATTAATATTTGACAAAGAAAGCATGAACATACTATGGAGTCAAGAGAGCCTCTTCAATAAATGATGTTGGGAAAATTGGACACATACATGTAAAAAAATGAAACTGGACCACCAACTTACACCAAATACAAAAATAAATTTAAAATGGATACAGGACTTAAACATAAGACGGGAAACCATAAAAATAATAGAGGAATCCACAGCCAGCACAATCTCAGATATATGCTAAAAAAACTTCTTCACTGATACTGCTCCAAGGGCAATGAAAGTTAAAGAAAAAATAAACAAATGGGACTACATCAAAATAAAAAACTTTTCACAGCCAAAGAAACCTTCAACAAAAGAACAAGAAAGACCACTGTATGGGAGAACATATTTGCAAATGTTATCACTGATAAAGGTTTAATCTCCAACATCTACAGCCAATTTATACAACTTAATAAAAGGAAGACAAATGATTCAATAAAAATGGACAATGAATTTAAATAGAATCTTTTCAAAAGATGACAGAAGGAAGGCCAAGAGAAACATGAAAACATGTTCAAAGTCATTAATTATCCGAGAGATGTAAATCAAAATGACAATGCGATACCATCTCACACCTGTCTGAATGGCAATCATCAACAAAACAACAAATGACAATTGTTGGCAAGGATGTGGAGAAAAAGGAACCCTTGTGCACTGTTGGTGGAATGCAGACTGGTGCAGCCACTGTGGAGAACAGTATGGAGTTTCCTCAAAAAACTAGAAATAGAACTCCCATTTAATCCAGCGATTCCACTCTTAGGAATATATCCTAAGAAATTACAAACACCAATCAGAAAGGATTTATGCACCCCTGTGTTCATAGTAGCACAGTTTACAATAGCTACAATTTGGAAACAGCCTAGGTGCCCATCAGCAAATGGGTGGATCAGAAAACTATGGTACATCTACACAATGGAATTCTATGCTGCCAGATAAAAGAAGGAATTCTTGTCATTTGCAGCAACCTGGATGGAACTGGAAAACCTTATGCTAAGTGAAATATGCCAGTCAATGAAGGAGAAACACCACGTGGTCTCACTCATTTGTGGATAATAAAGAACATTATAAACTGATGTACAAAAGGATAGATACAGAGGCGGTAAAGCATCAAAAAGACTGTCAAATTACAGCAGGAAGGTTAAGGAGAGGTGGGATAGATAAGAGATCAACCAAGGACTTGTATGCATGCATATGAGCATAACCAATGAACATGAGACGAGGTTAGGGTATGCCTGGGAGCGGGGGGAGGGGAAAGCAATGGGAAGATATGTATACATGTAACACATTAATTAGATTAAAAAAATGAAGAAAGAATGTATTACAGATGTTTCTCTTCCCCCATTGACCTTTCCATCCCACATAAACACCTTATTTTTCCCCCACTTTTTACCTTATGTTTCTCTTAACAAATGCAGTACAGCCAAAACCAGTTTGGCTCAGTGGATAGAGCCTCGGCCTGCGGACTGTAAGGTCCCAGGTTCGATTCTGTCCTGATCGATGTCTCTCTCTTCAATGTTTCTAACTCTCTATTCCTCTCCCTTCCTCTCTGTAAAAAAAAAATCAATAAAATATATTTTTTAAAAAAGAATGCAATACATATTATTGTTTCCATCTTGTGTTCTCCCTGGTTTATTCTTAAATTCTAAAATGACTTTTGTTTTTTTAATAAGTTTCTATATTCTGTGAGCTTAAATTTCAACCCTCCTATTCCTTTTTCTCTTCCCCAATTAACGTATTCTTGAATTTTTAGAATTAAGATCTATATTGTTTCATTGCTATTAACATTTGCTTAAAGAATATTATCTCGCTTTGAAAAACGTGGTTACACTTTTTATCTATAGTTGTGTTTGAGCTGTCAGGCATATCTTCATTGCTTGTAAGGATATTCTTTTGCTCATTCTCCTTATTATAAAAATTTCTTATAAAAATACTTTTCTGTTGCACTTTTTATATGCTATACATTTTCCCTTATTAGGGAGGAGGAGATAAGATGGCTTTCTTAGCTTCCTGGCTCTAGAACTCATTCTGCTATTAGTTCAAAATATGTTAAGAAAACAAATGTCAATGTTTTCCCAAGATCTGCTAACTCTGGTTCCTTCTCCCCCAATTTCTCTTTACTTTACCTATTGGAGTTCTAGTCTCAGAAGTTTGTACTTGATGCAGGATTTGATTCTGGAAGGAGTTGTAGCTGATGACTTGTAAAGTGTTTATGAAGCCCAGTTCTTCAGCACCATCTTGCATGCCATGGTCCCTGAGCTCACTCTGTGAGTTAAGGTCTACAAATCTCCTTCTGAGTTCCAGTAACTAACTGTACATTGCATTTACTAGGGAGGACCTGCTGGCAATTTGAGTATCCTTCAGCTCTGGGAGCCTCAGAACCATTTTTTTAAATTAAATCTTTATTATTCAGATTATTACATTTGTTTCTCTTTTTTCCCCTCCATATCTCCCCTCCACCCGGCTCCCACCCCTCCCTCTACTCAGAACCATTTTTGCCTTTCCTCTGCTTCTCTCACGTCTTGCTGACACCATGTGGCTCCTCTTGGTTAGTAGCTGATGGTTGGTCTTCATCTGCTTTCATTTGGGGTTTATAGTTAGCCCATTTTTAGTTTAGGGTAAAATGTCCATGTGTTTTAGGTTTCACTATCCCAATCCCTGTACATGTTTATATGGGGAGTTTTGGGGAAATATATAAACTGCCATAGACTCATCTACTAAAAGCTTGAAAATACTTCTTGGTTTTATGCTTTTATATTTTTTTTCTTATGTATATACTTTATAATATACAGTCTTATTCATATTATGTGCACATGTGCACATATATGTGCATAACAGTACAGCCATATGACATGATGAATGACCTTTTGAAGGAGATTTACAGACCTTAATTCCAGCTTTGTAACTATTATAAGTAATTCAAATCTCATTAAAGCCCTCCAGCATCCTTATTTGGTCTCTAATCTACATGCACAAAGACTGAGGATGAGGACCCCTTCAAATGTGGATGATTTCAAATTTTAGGGCATAAAAATAGTAAAGGCTATAACAAGAGGTAAGGAAGGCCACTACATAATACTAAAAGGAGCAATTCCCAAGAAGATATAACTCTGGTAAACATATATGCACCTAATACAGGAGCCCCTAAATACATAAAAAAACTCCTGGAGGATATCAAGGGAGAGATTGACAGCAATACAATCATAGTAGAGGATTTTAATACACCACTGACATCTCTGGACAAATCCTCTAGTAAAAAAATCAGCAAAGAAACCACAATTCTAAATAACTCACTAGATCATATGGACCTAATTGACATCCTCAGAGCATTTTACCCCAAAGCTACAGAATACACATTCTTCTCAAGTTCACATGGCACATTCTCAAAAATAGACTACATATTGGGTCATAAGCAAAGTCTCCCCAAATTCAAAAAGATTGAAATCATATCAAGCATTTTCTCAGACCACAATGCATAAGATTAGAAATAAACTACAATAAAAACATTCCAAAAAATTCAAACACTTGGAGGTTGAATAACATGTTATTAAACAATGATTGGGTTATAAATGAGATAAAATAAGAAATTAAAAATTTTCTGGAGACTAATGACAATAAAAACACAACACAAATGCCATGGGACACAATGAAAGGAAAGTTTATAGCTCTACAAGCCTACCTTAAAAAACAAGAAAAAATGGTAATGAATCACCTAACTCAACAACTCAAAGAATTAGAAAGAGAGGAACAAGAAAAGCCCACCGTGAGCAGAAGGAAGGAAATAATAAAGATCAGAGAAGAAATGAATGACATAGAGACAAAAAAAATGATACAAAAAATCAACAAAACAAAGAGCTGGTTCTTCAAAAGAATAAACAAGATTGATGAACTTCCAGCCAGACTCACCAAGAAGCAAAGAGAGAGGATCCAAATAAACAAAATCAGAAATGAGAGAGGGGAAATAACTACAAACCCCTCAGAAATACAAAGGATTGTTAAAAACTATTATAAACAACTCTATTCTAACAAATTTCACAACCTAGAGGAAATGGACAGATTTCTAGAAAAACACAACCTTCCAAAATTCACACAGGAAGATTCTAAAAATCTCAACACACCAATAACTAAGGAAGAAATAGAAGCAGTCATCAAAAAGTTTCCAGCAAACAAAAGCCCAGGGCCAGACAGCTTCACAGGGAAATTTTACCAAACATTCATAGAAGAAGTAAAACCCATTCTTCTCAAACTATTCCAGAAAATTCAAGAGGAAGGAACAGTTCCAAACTCCTTCTATGAAGCCAGCATCACTCTAATACCAAAACCCGATAAAAATAACACAATGAAAGAGAATTACAGATCAATATCCCTCATGAACATAGATGCCAAAATCCTCAACAAAATACTAGCAAATCCAATCCAGCAGTATATCAGAAAGATCATACACCATGACCAAGTAGGATTTATCCCAGAGATACAAGGATGGTACAATATCTGCAAATCAATAAACGTGATACATCACATAAACAAATTGAGAGATAAAAATCACATAGTCATATCAATTGATGCAGAAAAAGCATTTGACAAAATTCAACACCCTTTCTTATTAAGAACTCACAACAAGGTAGGAATAGAAGGATCATACCTCAACATAATAAAAGCCATATATGACAAACCCACAGCCAACATCATACTCAATGGGCAAAAACTTAAACCATTTCCCCTAAGAACAGGAACAAGACAGGGATGCCCACTCTCACCACTTCTATTTAACATCGTGTTGGAAGTATTAGCCATTTCTATCAGACACGAAAAATAAATAAAAGGCATCCAAATAGGAAAAGAAGCAAAACTGTCCTTATTGGCAGATGATATGATACTGTACATAGAAAACCGTAAACACCCCATCAAAAAAATTATTAGACTTAATAAATGAATTCAGCAATGTAGCAGGATACAAAATTAACACCAAGAAATCTTTGGCATTTCTATATACCAACAATGAACTTACAGAAAGAGAGACTAAAACAGCAATCCCCTTTACCATCGCACCCAAAAAATTAAGATACCTAGGAATAAACCTACCTAAGGAGGTTAAAGACCTATATGAAGAAAATTACACAACTCTAAAAAAAAAGAGATAGAGGAAGACATAAACAGCTGGAAGAACATACTATGTTCATGGATTGGGAGAATCAATATCATCAAAATATCCCTTCTACCCAAAGCAATTTATAAATTCAATGCAATTCCCATGAAAATACCAAAGGCATACTTCACAGACCTAGAACGAACTTTCCAAAAATTCATTTGGAATAAAAAAAGACCCCAAATAGCTGCAGCAATCCTTAGAAAGAAGAACAAAATAGGTGGGATCTCAATGCCAGATTTCAAGCTGTATTACAAAGCCACTGTTTTCAAAACTGCCTGGTACTGGCATAAGAACAAGACACATAGATCAATGTAATAGGATAGAGATCCCAGAAATCGAACCAAACCACTATGCTCAATTAATATTTTACAAAGAAGGCATGAACATACAATGGAGTCAAGACAGTCTCTTCAACAAATGGTGTTGGGAAACATGCAAAAAGTGAAACTAGACCACCAACTTAGACCATACACAAAAATAAACTCAAAATGGATAAAGGACTTAAACATAAGACGGGGAAACCATAAAAATACTAGAGGAATCCATAGGCAGCAAAGTCTCCGACATATGCTGAAGGAACTTCTTCACTGACACAGCTCCTTGGCCAATAGAAACTAAAGAAAAAATAAACAAATGGTACTACTTCAAAATAAAAAAGCTTTTGCACAGCAAAGGAAACCATCAACAAAACAACAAGAAAGCCCACTGCATGGGAGAACATATTTGCCAATGATCTCAATGGTAAGGGTTTAATCTCCAACATTTACAGGGAACTCATACAATTCCACAAAAAAGAAAATAAACAACCCAATCAGAAAATGGGCAACTGATCTAAATAGGCACTTCTCGAAAGAAGACAGAAGGAAGGCCAAGAGACACATGAAAACCTGCTCAAAGTCACTGTTCATCAGAGAGATGCAAATCAAAACAACAATGTGGTACCATCTCACACCTGTCAGAATGGCTATCATCAACAAATCAACTACGGACAAGAGTTGGAGAGGATGTGGAGAAAAAGGAACCCTCATGCACAGCTGGTGGGAATGCAGACTGGTACAGCCACTGTAGAGAACAGTATGGAGTCTCCTCACAAAACTAAAAATGGAACTTCCATTTGACCCAGTGATCCCACTACTAGGAATATACCCCAAGAAACTAGAAACTCCAATCAGAAAGGATATATCCACCCCAATGTTCATAGCAGCACAATTCATCATAGCCACCATATGGAAACAGCCTAAATGCCCATCAACATCAGTGGATTAAAAAAAAACGGTGGTACATCTACACAATGGAATTCTATGCTGCAGTAAAAAAAAGGAGCTCACACCATTTGTAACAACATGGATGGAGATGGAGAGCATTATGCAAGGTAAAATAAGCCAGGCAGAGAAAGATAAATATCACATGATCCCACTCATCTGTGGAATATAATGAATGACATAGACTGATAATCAAGATCAGATCTAGAGAATGAGAAACATCGATCAAAGCATCAAACCTTGGGAAAGGTGGGGGTTGGTGGGAATAAGGAGGAGAGATCAACAGAGGTATCTTCATACATGCATATGAGCATAAGCATGGGGCACAGACAATGGGGAAGGTGTGGCAGGAGAGGAAATTCATACAGTGGTCACCATAACCTTAAGAGAAATTACTTCATGAGACAAATATTTTAAATGAAACTCTGTAACATGAAAATCATTTTGGAAGGAAATAAAGAGAAGTTTACTTTAAACATCATAAGGAGCGGAATTGAAAGTCAATACATTTGGCCTCTTGAGCTAAGGTAAGTAATCTGTGTTTTTGCCTCCCTGAAATAGTTTATATAAAGTTACAAAAAGAAATTGTCAGCCCATTTGAAATTGAACTGACATGGCCCAGAGCAAAGAATATCCTTACATGATATTATCTACAATATCATTTAATTTTTGATATCTCACAACAACATATTGTACAACCACCCCAAACAAATGTACAAGCTAATTCTTTGAATGTTTAGCAGCAATTTAAAGAGAGGACATGAAAGGATTTAATTCCTTTCAGAAGGAATTGAGGCACTGGGAAGGCACTTGAGCATTCTATACTGGCCCTCTTTCCTCTTTTGCCAAGAGGTACCCTCTTCTCACAATCCAATGGCCCTCAGCTGTAGCCTGAGCTCTCTATTCATCCTGAGGTTGAAGCCTCGAGGTGGCTGATACAATGAATCTGTCTCTTGCCAAATGGAATGAGCTGGACCATCCCTGGAGAAGGAACCTGAATTCCCCCAGATAAGTGAACAGTGCCGGGGCCCCGCCAGCAGGTGAGGGGATCCCCAAGGCAGGTGCGGGGTGTGGAGGCCATGGTGGGCATAGGCTACCATGGAGACAGAACTGAACCTCACAATAACCTGTTTGGCCCCTGAGGATGACTGGTTAGCCAGAGACAGGTAAGATTCCTCAGGGAAGGAACAACCTAAGACAGGGACACACGCAGAGGGGCCATCAGGAGAGAACTTGGGGATCAACAGAGGTGGGGCACAGACCCTCACCCCTCCCACCAACCTTGCAGGGGCAGTCTCCTGCCCCCATGGCTACCTGACTTCCCATGCTCAGCACAAACCGGGACCCAGGTAACAGACAGAGACTGGGCCCAGCTCAGATCAAGAGCAGACCCAGGTAACAGACAGAAACATGCCAACAGCAGCTGCCTTATATCTAAATTCAGCCTAGCACCAGGAATGCTCAATGCCAACTCAATGCAAATAAACCTCTCCACTAATATATACAGGGTAATATAAGATTGTTGATAGAGTATTAAATTTGACATAGAGTTATCAAGCTTACAGATTAATTTAAATTGGCAAACTGAAATAAGTGAACACCTAAGAAAATTTAAGTGTACTGGGAAAAAAGCTGATTCTAACATATTAATTAAAATTTCTATTGATAGCTCATCTGATGGTATAATTGTTTAATATATAATGAACAGAAAGCAGGCATATTTGTGTGCAAAAAGTTAAAATTTAAAGTTATCATGATTGCATTAAAAAAATTTTACCAAATTCTCCATCATTCAAAAAAAAGGGGGGTGGAGTAGGATAATAGCATGTAAGGAAAAAAAATATCTGGTAAGTAAAATACATTTAGAAAATTTTCACTTTAGAAAATTAATTTTAATTTGTAATGCTAATAGCAATACACCCATGAAAAATACACATGGTGTCAAAATAAGCCAAGGAAAAGTGGATAGGCAAAATTAAAAGGACCCCAAGTCAATTTTATAGAAAAGACTCCTGTACTAACTCTTGGTTGAGAATATGTTTATATACTTTCAGGAAACAACTCCAAGACCAAGTGGACTCCTGCAACAGAGAGGAACTGACAGGTCTGCGCCAAACACGAAGGCAAGAGGAGAAACAATCCAGAGATGGAAGATGCTGACGACGCCGTGCCATGTGAACAGTTAGCAGCTGAGCATCGCTACAGGATACCCAGGACCAAACCAGCATCGCCACCATCTGTCCAGATTTCAGAGACCATTGATGACATGTACACATAAGGAACTGTCTGACATTGAAACTGGGACTCAAAGCTATTGGACATTGAAATTGAGACTCAATCATTTTTCTTTTGCTCTGGTGGGCTTATTTCTAGGCTACAAGGGTAAGATGTTTTTAAAGATAAGAAACAGGGGGTGGAGGGGAGGAAGCAGATGCAGAGGCAAAAAAGCAATGAATGGACTGTCATGCTACTGTGGGAAGACAGGGAAAGTAGGGGAGGAGGGGCCTATAGGAGATCAATGGAAGGACTTGTATACATGTGTGTGTAGGCATAGCCAGTGGAGACAGGGCAATGGGGAAAGAGGAGGGTGGGGAATGGATGAGGGTATGTACTGGGGGGTGGGGAGGGCAATAGGGGGGAAAATAATAAAAAAAATTAAAAAATTAAAAAAAAGAGTCAAGTTATCTGAGCAAAAGTAAATTCAGTAGCAAGCAAAGGAATGCCTGATCAGCACTTACAATTAATCAGATTCCAAGAGTGTCCCCAGCTAATCAGCTTCAGTGGTCAGACACAATAACCAAGTAAAAGGAGGATTCAACAGAGTATTCTAAAATGATAAATTGACCAAATGTACAAAAGAGTAAAGCTGACTATGCAGACGCAATCCCTCATCTCCTAGAAGTTGGCAAATCTTGATGATCCAACTAATTATAATGAAATATTAATAAGAAATGCAAAAGGTTTTAATAATACTAACAAACTATACTAATACATCAACATGACAAGGAAATGGACAGGATAAAATTTAGAAGAATCTTTACTTCTTGGAAAGTTACCAAGTCTCAAAAAAGTAAAAGATTTTCTAAAGAAAATAAATTAGAAGTCTCAGGATATAATGATTAGAATTTTTCTATAAAAATGAATTTACTATTGATTAGTAGTCTCAAAATCACTTTACACTGCTCAACTGGAACCATGTTCCAACCAAAAATTAAACCCTCCATAACCCATATCCAAAATCTGGTTACTGTGAAATTATAGCATTTTTCTACAGCTCTGGCAAGGTTTTAAAGCCCCAGGCAGGGGTTTTAATGGAAACGTAAGAAAACAAGACAAGACATAATAAAAGTAAGGAGAAGAATGATATAGGGCACTTTTATTATGGTTTTAGAATAAATATATTCACTAATTTTGCAATCATTGTAATAATATGTTGCCTATTTTTTAAAGGTGTATACAACATTGAAAGTAACCTAAAATATAAAGTGTTTAGATGTGTGTTTTTTTTTAATATATTTTATTGATTTTTTACAGAGAGGAAGGGAGAGAGATAGAGAGTTAGGAACATCCATGGGAGAGAGACATCGATCAGCTGCCTCTTGCACGCCCCATTCTGGGGATGTGCCCACAACCAAGGTACATGCCCTTGACCAGAATCGAACCTGGGACCTTTCAGTCCGCAGGCCGATTGCTCTATCCACTGAGCCAAACCGGTTTCGGCTTAGATATGTTTGTGTAAACAGTATCTTTAAATTGGGGAAAACTTACTTTGTTAAATTTATATATTTGTTTTATTAATTTCTATAAGCAATATTTAGAGGAATTTAAAAAACTGATTCATAAACTCATAAGATTGATAATTTAGATATTAATAAAGTCAAGTATTTGTGAGTATTACTCTCACATACAAAAACCCAGCCTATCTAATAAAAGAGTAATATGCAAATTAACTGTCACTCTGTGACAAAGATGGCAGCACCCATGGGGGGGTGATGGGAGGGGATGCTGGTGGTGTCGACCTGGTGATGCAAGCCCAGCATCCTGCACCATGGCTGCATGGAGGGAGGGGCCTCTGGCCAGAGGCCAGGAGTGGGACACTTGAAGGGAAGGGCCTAAGGCCCAGTGTCCTGCACCCTGGCCACATGGGGCTGGGGGGCCTCTGACCAGAGGCTGGGGTACAAGACACTGGGCTCATGGTCACCTTCAGTGATGAGCCCAGTGTCTTGTGCCCCAGCCACACAGAGGGAGGGCATCTAGTCAAAGGCTGGGACATGAGATGCTGGTGTCATTGCAGACTGGGCTGAAGGACCCCCCATGCACTAATTTCATGCACCAGGCCTCTAGTTACATAATAACTATTAATAAATTCTTGTCAGGGAAAAGCAAAATTTTAAAAAGTAAATAAATGAATAAACAATGAAAATTTAGGTAGTTTGAAAGGAACAAACATTTTAGTTGTGGAGATGTGTTAGTTTGGATTGGGTGCATGGAAGGGCTTATTAAAGCTGTGATGTTTGGGGTGAAACCTAAATGACAATAAACACCAGTCATGTAAAGATCTGGGGCAAAGAATGCTGGGCAATAAATAAATAAATAAATAAATAAATAAATAAATAAATAATTAAGGGGAAAAAAAAACACATGGTGTTTTACAGCAAATGTTCTTTGCTATATCTGAGACTTAAAAAGAAGGCAGCAAGCCTGGAAAAGATAGGTGTAAGAATTGAGGAGAATAAACCCATTTGTGTAAAGCTTTATAAATAGGGAGATATGCACATTTATTCCTAGCACAGCAAGAAGTCATTGGACTGTTGGACTGAAAGAAGTCAGGAACCAATGGACTTGTTAATCACTGTTCCTATTTAAGAAATAGGTTGTTGGGAAGCTAAAGTAGAATATGAAGACCAGTTCTAAAAAGATAGTTTCTCCTTTACCCTGTGCAGCACTGGGTTGCTACTATTTTATGACATTCATTATATTTAGTCTTGTGTTTTAAGAAGCTGTTACACGTCATCTCCACTCAAAAATCTTAGGATATAAGATCCTACAGGGTAGGGTTTATATCTTATATATCATTACATTTGTAATGAGCTGAACTCAGTGACTAATACAAAATGGAAATTATATTATAAAGAAGTAAGAATTTAATTTGCTCAGAAGCAATACATGGAGTCAGTTTAGCTACAGCTGCCATAGTGTTGAAAGTATTAAAAAATATATGACAGTTGGTATTGACATTAACAAAGTGTAAAGAAAGTGGGAAGAAAGACTGTCTCAACTTTTCATTTTAAATCAATTCAATGTCTATTCTGGATAAAATAGAGAAAGGAAAAATGTTTTTAAAATTTATGGGTATAATTAATCTGGTTGGGGAAAATAATATTGAAAGCATTGCTGTCAGTTTGACAAAGTTCCTAAGAAAGAAAGAAAAGGAAGGAAGGGGGGAGGGAGGGAGGGAGGAAAAGAAAGGACAAAGAGCATACAGAGGTCTTACAGCTAAGTCATAGAAACATTGAAATGTAAACCCAAGATCCTTAATTTCAGTTTATTGCTTTTGGCAATTTACTCTGCAACTAGGATGATTATAATCTGTTTCCTCTTTTTTTAAAAAAAATACATATTTTATTGATTTTTTACAGAGAGGAAGGGAGAGGGATAGAGATTTAGAAACATTGATTAGAGAGAGACATCGATCAGCTGCCTCCTGCATGCCCACTAATGAGGATGTGCCCACAACCAGGATACATGCCCTTGATCGGAATCGAACTTGGGACCCTTCAGTCCACAGGCCGACGCTCTATCCACTGAGCCAATCGGGTTTCGGCTGTTTTCTCCTTTTTTGTCATAATGTTCTAAATTTGGGGGTGGGCATTGGATTCGGTCTTGCCAATTATCTGCAGATGTGGGGGACTGTTGGTCAAGTCCCTCCCCCATCGGGGGCTTGAATATTTGACCAAATGCCGGACATACCCGGCTCACTCTCTGGGACTGGGACTCCTGAACACACTGATGGGAGGACAGGCAGCTGGTGGGGCTGAATCATTGCACAGCAGTGACAAGCCTGCCACTTAATCTCAGCTGCTTGATTCCAGGTGCCACCTCATGCTTGCTTTTGTAAGCCCAGATCTTCCACTTTCCTTGTGTTTTTATTTTTTATTTATTTATTATATATTTTATTGATTTTTTACAGAGAGGAAGGGAGAGAGATGGAATGTCAGAAACATTGATGAGAGAGAGACATCTTAAGCCGCCTCCTGCACGCCCCACAGTGGAGATGTGCCCGCAAGCAAGGTACATGCTCCCAATCAGAATCGAATCTGGGACCTTTCAGTCTTCAAGCTGATGCTCTATCCACTGAGCCAAATTGGTCTCGGCTTTCCTTGTGTTTTTAAATTATCCCATCATATTCACATTTTTTTTGGTGGTGTTATTATATTTTTAAGCTTTTTTCTCAGCACAGAAGAGTCCATTTCTTTTACTTAAGCTGAAAAACTGAAATTGCTGCTCTGCTTCAGCTTATAGGAATAAAACATGTCAGGACATGAGATAAAAAAAATGTAAAGAACTAGTGAAAAGGAAAGGAAATGACAGAACTAAAGATTTATAAAATCAGACTGAAGCAGAATTTCAGATGGGGGGTATACATTCATATCCTGATGTAATACATATTAAAAAATCTATTCTGTGGCAGGCAGGCTGAGATAACCTGTGGGCATACAAAGGAATGGAAGTAACGAGATCCTGTTAATACATGTCAGGGATTCACTAGGCGAGCTGGACAGCCAGAAGCAGAGAAAGTGGGACCCGTGAGGACAGCCCAATGATTTGGAACAGAGATCTGTCAGAATAGGATCCTTAGGAAGACTGTGCCACTTGGATCCCTGGAGCCATTTCTTACTCCTGAGTGTGGTTCTTCCACTCTTTCTTTGATTCTGGAAAATTCTGAAATTGATCTCTAGTAAAAGGCACAGCTGAGTACATAGGTAGCACTAAGAACAGAAGACACAGGAAGATTATTGTACTTTTTTCCATCTATTATCCGGGAAAGCTCTATTAAAATGTTACTAAAAAAAAAAAAAATGGTCCAAGAGATGTGACTGGGATTCTTGCCTGATTTTGCATTCAGTACCCCTGAGCCAGACAGTTAATCTCTATGGGTCTCAATTTCCCCTTCTGTGCAATGAACAACACAGCTCTGTTTACCACCCCGAGTTGTGAGAAACACATGAGAAAATGAATGCGATAACTTAGTAAATTGAGAAAAAAGATCGAGAGAAAAATGTTACTTTCCCTCCGGCATCATTTCCAGCCTTTGTTATGAACAGCCATTTCTCAGCCATGGCAGAGAGGTTTTAGAAACACAGAGAGCTAAAGAAAAGGAGATTGGTGCCAGCTTCAAAGGCCAGCCTTCAGGTTATACAGCTCCTAGAAATAAGAACAGAACAGAAGCTCTGGGAAAGTTTTGACAAAAATTAAACTTCAAGAAAGGTATACCATGACGGAAAATTACCAGAGGATTGGTTCAGAAAACATGTATTTCCATTAGAAATAATCTCTTTGAGGAGGAGAATAAATCTTTGATTTCTGGACTCCATGCATCTATTATGGGTTTATCACAAATAAATATTTGTTGAATAACAAATGAATGACATCGACCGTTGCCTTAGCCCAAATGCACATACTTGCCCAGTCATACTCATATCTTCTAAAATGGATATGCTGTTCAGAATGGCAAACTGGTTGCAAAAGTTGCCTACTACCTGTCTGTAGTCCTGTAATTTTATATCTCTGACGTAAACGTATAGAAATACAGAAGAAAAATGGGAATAAATGCATAGAAATAAAGGTAAGGTAGAATATTGCCGTGGAAAGTTTAATTCCAAGAAAACAGGAATGAGTGCAAGAAGTGGGGAAGGAAAGTAGAAAATTAAAGTGGTACATCACCAAGCTGGCCACAGCTTTTTAATTTAGGCAACTGGTGTTTTGGCTTCAGAGAGGTCTTCTGAGAATCATATGAACTACTGTGTCCCAGAATTCCATAGTCAGATAAAAGGAATGAAGAAATAATCTGTTAGCTTTTTTCTCACCCAAGTCTCCCTTGTTTAAATGCACCCTCATCACAGCACCTCGTGATGTATTACCCACCTACCTGGGTAGGTTCTAGAACCCCTGCAGGCTCAAGAAAGCCAGTTGGTCAAGTTCTCCTTGCCAGCTGGCACCATGTTTGAGCCTCTTCAATACTATAGTTGTGATAGCAACCTTAAAAATCTAAAGTGAAAAACATAACTGTTAAAAGTTAGACTAAGATAAAGAATTAAAAAGATGAAAAAAAGCTAGAGACATTCTTATTTTCACCTTACCAAAGTGGGGATTTGAGATATTATAGTAAAAAAAGAAAATGGAAAAAAAAATGAAAGAATTAGTTTAAGTGACTTTGTAACATAGTCATTTGACTGTATATCCCTAACAGGATTTATCCTAAGAACAAAAGAAAGATATAAAAATCATTAGTATTATATAATGATATTTTTATAATAATATTGGTATCATTATATTGAATTTATTCTGTGTTGAAGGGCAGAGCAAATAAACAATTGTACTCATGTCTTTCAGAACCAATATTTAGAAAATAAAAAACAAATACAAAATCAAGAAAACTAAGGAAAAGTTGTGATGTTTTACTAAAATGTTAATATAGCTTGCTTATTTTTACCTTGCTAAAAGTAACAAAAGCAAAATGCCTTATTTCATACTGGTGTGTATTGAAAATGCCCAGAAACAATATCAACCAGGTGGAAATGAGTAACCCAACTACCTAGATTTTGGTTTCTGAATATAATTTCCTATTAAGAAGATCTGGGTATCTTTTTAAAACTAATTCCAAATCTGCAGCAGATAATACACAACATATCCCTGGGATATCTTGTTGGACTAAAAAGCAAGGAAACCAAGACTATAGAGGTCATATCAAAATGTTTCATGAATCAACTTGAAGTTCTTACTAGCATAAAATGCAAAAATGAAGCACCAAAAGGAATAATGAGTGCACTATATAAAATATATCAAATATTTTAAAGCCATGAATTTTTCATGAAACTAAAACCAAAAGAGGCAGCCTCAATGGTTTGCTAGAGCATCCCCTAATTATTATGAAAATCGGTAAATAAAATAAATGAAACTCTTATTCTGCCTTTCTTATACAAATTATGTCTCAAGGTACCAAATAGTAAATGTGAAAAATTACTTCCAGTAGAACACATAATTCATGGAAAAATGAAGAAAGTCAACATTTTGCAATATTTAGTAAACTTTTAATGGTGAAAAGATCATCAGTGGCTGTTAAGACCATTAGGTAAAGGCTATTGGGGAACTTTATGACGGATGGATTAGACCAAGCATGTCAAACTCACAACCCATGGGCCGCATATGGCCCACAATGACTATTTTTGAGGCCCAGCCAATATAATAGTATGTAAGAAATGTTTTAATAAAAATTTCCTAACTTATTTTTTACAATATCCTGTCATACATAATTATTAATAAGAACTACAATGTTTGCTAATGACTACTATAATTGTATTCCATTCATTTCCCTTATGCACCTTGCCACAGGTGCACCATTTTTCTCCATTGATACTAGCAGCGAATATTTTAGTAGCTGATGGCAACTCATTAGTCTTAGACTGACTTATTTGGTGTGCAAAACAGGAAATATTTTGCTTTTGGAGAACAAGAAAAATAAGTTTATTTGTATTACGCTTATTAATTAACTTGTGCAGTTATTCAGTGTCTGGTAAGTTGATGTTCAAGAAAAATTATTAATTTTTATTAAAATGTTCTATTGTTTTATGTTAATTATTACTAATTTATTTCTGCCCTTGGTACTCAGCATATCTCTATAGAAATAAACCTACATTTCTTTAAAAATTGAAGCTTTTGTTTTTTGCAGCCCACATAAATTTAAACCTTGTTTATTTGGCCCATGTTAGCCTTTGACATGCTTGAATTTGACTGGCATTCCTTGAACCACTATTAATCTCCCTGTCACTCAAAGAGGAACAACCAGATTTGACTCCTATATTCAAATGTGATGCTATAGAAAGTATATAGTACCATCCATGAAATATTATTGCCCAATAAATTTTTATATGTACTTAATTAAGCCTCTGGGTCTACCAGTTTAGTAGGAAGCATATAAAGAATGACTTATTACCCTGGTGTGGTTCAGTGGTTAAATATTGACCCATGAGCATCACAGTTTGATTCCGTGTCAGGGCACGGGTTTAGATTGCAGGCTCCATCCCCAGGAGGCAGCTGACCGGTGATTCTCTCTTATTATTGGTGTTTCTATCCCTCTTTCCTTTCCTTTTCTCTCTGAAATCAATAAAATACACACATTAAACCACATTATGTGTGACACACCCAATTCAGCTATTCCATATTTCTATTTTTGCTCATGTAAGGAAAAACTGCTAGTTTGAACTACCATGGAAACTATAGAATCATTATTCACAAGGATTACAAATATTTTGTCATTAAAGTCCAAAGTGATCTCAAGAAGTCTATCTGATGTGCATTCATTTACTTTTTCAACCATGATTTATTGGGCACTACTATAGGTTCAACACTGCATTAGGTGCTATTGATTTAGAAGTGACATAAGAATCGCTGTCCTGGATTTGATTCCCTTAAAAGCTAGGGCTTCATTCTTATATATAAACTAGAGGCCTGGCACATGGAATTCTTGTGTGAGTGCCATCCCTAGGCCTGGCCTGTCATCAGGGCCACCTTCCCCAGCTGGCCCCAGCTGGCCCCACCCCCTGCCGCCATCTACCCCTTGCTCCCCTGACACCTGGGAGAAGGAACTGAGAAGTTAGCTGTTTCCACCTGCTTGCCGACCCCATCCCCACCACAGGTAGCCATCAGGCAATTGTAGCCTGCCTGCAGTGAAAGGTACCAAGAAGTGGTCAGTGTGCCTCATAGTGACTAGTCCAGCGGTCATTCTGGTCATTCTGCTATTAGAGTCAATTTGCATATTACCCTTTTATTATATTGAATTAACTGTTCAAAAATATTTAGAAGAAAGTAGTAGGGGGGAGAATAGAAAGTACTAGAAAAAGCTCTGACTTTGTTATATAAATATCTGATAGGTAGTAATATAAATGTTAGACACGATCCATGTTAAGAACGTTGAGTTTTAATTTTAGAAATTAAAATGTATATTTTTGTATTTTATTATAACATGGTTTAGTATCAATTGGTTTATGTGTTTTTAATTTGAAAGTCAAGTTTCTATACAATTATTAAAATTAAAGAAAAAATCAAAAACTCAGTATTTGAACATGAACTGGTTGCAGGTATTTCATTTATAGATATTAAAAAAAAAACTATTGCAAACAAATTGTTTTGGGATGAAAGTCAACCAGAAGAGCAATATATATTTTGTCATTAGTCACAAATAGATTTCTAGGAGAGTCGGATGACTCTTTAAAAAAATTAAAGAAGAATAGAAACTCTGGAATTTCAATCTCAGGTGACAGATCCAACAAGGAAACCCTGCAGTGGTTGCTTTTTCTATATCAAGCAAAGAAACTATATGCAGCTTTGACATGTAATTGGAGTAATACATCATTTTAGTAGAGACTGTAGTTGCATTATTCTGTCCAGTAAGCATTTTTCTATTATCTTGGCTGGGGAGAAAGCTCAGGAGAGTTCCTCATCTTTGAAATAATTTTGAAAAAGAACTCTTCATTTTGTAGAGAATACATTTTAACAAATTGACCAAAGTTATGGGAGTTTGGGGAAATAGATCCTCCAAACTTCCTGGGCTTAGTGAGATTTTAACTTGCTTTCAAAAAGAATCTTTTTGTTTTATTGCCCTCCCTGGGGAATTTGAAAGACTAGCTTTACTTAAACTTGTGTCAAAGTTCCACTTTCATAGGAAGAGGCCAATCTAGCTATTTGAATCTGGCAAAATAATTCTAACTTGCATTGAGAACAGTAGTGAAAGATTGGAGTGAAGAGAAGACAATTAGGATATTGTGAAATGAACTTACTGACAATACCCCAAGCAATTAACCTATAGAAGAATCTTTCAAGGGAAAGCTCTACACATGATAATATGATGGGTAATCTTGAGATTACCATCTGGAATTCCTGTTCTGGGAATTTCCTCTTATCTCAGTCCATCCCTGGGTTGTCACAAGTACTATCATCATAGCACTATCTTTGAGTGCCTGGACTTCAATTGTGAATCTTAAAGCTTCTGGGTAGCCATGTTTCTTCCACCTACAGAAAAATACAGAAATAACTGGCCAATAGGGGGAAAGGAATAATGAAGCAACAACATTTTAAAAATGAAAAAAAGAGAGCAAGGAGAGTCTTGAAAACTAATATGCTGATAATGTTTAACAACTAGTTCCTTGGTTTAAAAAAAAAAAAAACTCAAAGAACAAGAAAACACTAGTTGCAGCACTTTTTATTTTCTGTGGTGTAAATATTTTTTATCATGGCTAATTTCAAACTACTAGTGGGATGTCACTGAATGTGCATTGGAAAGAGAACACAATAGCACACACACCATTACATAGTATTTCCAACATACAGGTACAATAAATGTAAGTAATTTCAAGGGCATGGGTAACAGTAACATATGAATAGATAATATTAAAATAGGTAATACTAAAAAATTAGAAAATGGTAAGACCTGTTTAGTTAGTACCTAAATAATTTACTTAAATGTAAATTTCTTTAATTTAATTTTTAATAATGGCTGTTTTTTACAACTAGCTTACAAAAGTCCTGAATTTAATAATTGATTCTAGTGAACTGGTAGAGCTGGCTCAGGCACATTAGTGATCTTGATAGTATATATATGCAACTAGTTTTAGTTGCCTTTTTAAAAATATGTTTTTATTGATTTGAGCAGAAGGAAAAGGGAAAGATAGAAACATCAAGGAAAGAGAACATTGATCTGTGACCTGTACAACCCCTACTGGGGATCGTGCCCACAACCCTCAATTCGGGCATGTGTCCCAACCATAAACCCAACCTATGTCCCCTTGATGCATGGGTTGAGTCTCAACCACTAAGCCATACCAGCCAGCTTTATTTGCCTTTTAAGCCCAGCAACCTGGTCTTTGAATTACTTAATAGCTTAGTGCCATTTTAACAAATCTTTCTATATATTTTATTATATATTTTGATTATATATATATTATATATATATTTGATATATCCTATATAATAAAGATGTAATATGCAAGTGGTTGTTACACCATGAAGCATAAAGACCAATCACATAATGACCAGATCACAATCAGCAGGAGAGTGAGGCAGCAAGCTACAAATGGGCAGTGGAGAGCTACAGGAGGGGGCAGGGCAGCAAGCTATAGGGGAATGGGGGGGGGGCGGTGGGCAGAGAGAGCTACAGGAGGATGGAGCAATGGGCGGAGAGCTACAGGAGGAAGGCAGCGAGCTACTGGCAAGCTACTGTAGCATGGATTTTTGCACAGGGCTACTAGTATATATTATATATCTGCATATAATATATATTAATGTATATATTATATGTCTGCATATAATATATATTAATGTATATATTATATGTCTGCATATAATATATATTAATGTATATATTATATATCTACCAGAGGCCCAATGTATGAAATTTGTGCATAGAGGGGTCCCCTCAAACCAGCCTGCACCCTCTCCAATCTGGGACCCCTCAGGAGATGTCTGACTACTGGTTTAGGCCCTATCCTAGCAGCAGTTGAATATCCTTCTCACAATCTGGGACCACTGGCTCCTAACTGCTCACCTGCCTGCCTGCCTGATCACTCCTAACTGCCCCCCTCCCCCTGATGGCCTGGTCACCCCCAACTGCCACCCCCTCCTGCCAGCCTGGTTGCCCCCAACTGGCCCCTGCCAACCTGGTCACCCCTAACTCCTCCCTCCACCATCTGGTTGCCCCTTACTGCCCCCGCTACCAGTCTGGTTGCTCCCAACTACCCCCCACACCAGCCTGATCGCTCCTTACTGCCCTCCCCCATTTTCCTGGTCACCCTTAACTGCTCCCTCCCCCCAGCGGCCTGGTTGCCCCACACAGCCTGCTGTGCAGTCATTTGCTCATCCCTCACTAATACCCCTGCCAGCCTGGTCATCCCTCACTAACCTTCCTGACAGCCTGGCTGCCCTGCATAGCCCGCTGCTCATAGTTATTTGGTTGTCCCTCACTAACTTCCTTGCTGGCCTGGTCGCCCACACAGCCTGTTCGGTTGGTCATTCATTTGGTTGTTTCAATTGCGACAGTCACTCAGGCTTTTCTATAGATATGTTATATCAAAATACAGTACATATGTGTAATATACCATTTATATATCTTTTTGCAATTACAGCTAATATTAAATATTATTCTGTATCAGTTTTAAATGTACAGCATAGTGATTAGACAATCGTGTAATTTACAGAATGAACCCCTCTATATTTTAAGTACCCACCTGACCATATGCATAGTTACTATGACCACAAGCTGTGTTACTTAAAACAATAAAAAATTACTCTCACGGTTCTGGAGCCCAGAAGTCTGAAATCAGAGTGTACTTCCTCTAAAGACTCTAAGGTCAAATCTTCCCTTTCTTCTTCCAGTTTCTAGTGGCTCCAGACATTCCTTGGCTTGACACTGTGTAACTCCAATCTCTGGCTCCCTCTTTACATGGTCTTCTCCCCTGTGTCTCAGTGCATATCTATTTTAAATCTTCCTTTGCTTTTCCCTTATAAGAATGCTCTTTATTGGATTTAGAGCAAATGCTAATTCTGGAATGATCTCATCTCTGGATTCTTAACTTAATTACATTAAAAGGCTCTTTTTCAAATAAGGTCACATTCACAGGTTCCAGGAATTAGGGCATAGACTTATCTCTTGGGGGCCACCATTCAACCACTACAATATCCTTAAAGACTTTTGAAGCTCTATAATAGATTCCAGCGATGATATAACACATAACATTTGACTGTAAATCAAGGTAAAATGTGATAAGTACCAAATAAAATTTAAAAAAGAAAAAGAAAAAATTCACTGGTGAAAAGGGTAAGCACACTTTTGAGGAAATGAGAGAAGGCCTTTGGCAGTGGTCGGCAAAGCATGGCTCATGAGCCGCAGTTTGCCACTTTGTTGACTAATGAGTTTGCTGACCACTGGGGTTGGGGCTTAATCACAAGGAACAAAAACAGCCTATAAATTATTGGAATCGAGAGTCTAGATCAGTGGTGGGCAAACTCATTAGTCAACAGAGCGGCAAACCAGGCTCACCAGCTGCATGTGACTCGGGAGATGCAGTTTGCCGACCACTGGCGTACAGGGAAGTGGAATTTCCAATAGGTAGATATGATAAAAAGTACGTTCCAGACATTAACAGAAATTCAAATCTTTGAAAGCTAAAAAGGGGGAAATATGACAAATGAATTAGATTAATGTAGGTATTTTAATTGGAAGCAACAGGAAAACAAACACAACACAAATTTGATTAGAAAATAAATGTATTAGAGCAAATTGTGTATTTCACACACTCCTGAGGTAAAGGTAATCCAACTTGTGAACCAGAAATAATACACACACAGAGAAATTGATTTTATAAGGAAATCATGCCTCCCCATACTCTACCTGATAATTGGGCGCTGGTGGCCAAACTTTACACCACTGCTCCCAGTGACCACAGGCACTAGATTCTGGACTCCTGCTCCATTACCTTCTTGTACCTCAAAAGGAAAGCAGCATTATCAAAGATTGCCCACACAGTAAGTAGATTTCAATAAAGTATCTTATATTACTCCACCCATATTTCCAGAACATGATGAGAGACCATGACCATGACTACATTAGATGGCAAAACAGATTATGTAGATGTACTAGTATGTAAGGTAACTGATCAGTTGACCACAGGTAGATTATCTGGGTGGGTCTAATTTAATTATTCAGCTTTTTGGGGAAAAACAAAAAGCAGAGAATTATACACACACACACACACACACACACACACACACACACACACACACGTGTGTGTGTAATCAGTAGTAGAAGGGAAAGTCAGAGAAATTTGAAGCACAAGAAGAATTTGATGTGCTGATTTGGGCTGTAAAGATAAAGAGGCCATATAGAAGGACCAGAAATTCATCTTTAGGAGCTGAGAGTGAACTCTGGCTAACAGCCAGAAAGGAGATGGGGACCTCAGTCCTACAACTGCAAGGAACTAAATTCTGCCAATAATCTGAATGAGACTGAGTATATTTTTCTTCACAGCCTGCGGGTAAGAACCCAAATAAACCCACATCCTGGTCTGACCCGTGAGACCATGAGCAGAGTACCTTGGTAAGTTCTCTCTTTACCCAGGTATGGCAAAAATGACTTGAAACTAGAAGCTTACACAATAGAACTCTTGTTGCCCACAGAAAATTTAGTTGCTGTTTAAAGCTTTGGCTTATATATTTTTTTCAATATTATAATTAAATATAAAACATTTCTTTGGCCTCTATTATCCATAAGTTATTCATCAAAACTCTGCTTAGGCCACACCAGCTTAGGAAAATCTACCTGCACATTTCAAGATTAAACCAAAACAGCCTGAGACACAAGTGTGCTCTCAATTCTGGCATAGCCATTATTAAATGGTGTAGCCATTATTGCCTTTGCTTGTGGATTAAGCAATCCAGGTTCAGTGGCCAACCAAAGTAGGGGTAAAAATCCTCACCAAAATTCTCATTCCCTGTATTAGTTTGATCCTCAAATTTTACTAAATTATGTTCCTCAAACTCCACAGTTACCAGAGATATTGTAGAAAAGGAAAGACATATATAATTCTCTACTTTTCCACTTCTCTTAGCCAAGGTCTCTTTCTTACAGAAAGCACAAGACATGGGCTTGCAGGCAGATAATTCATTTCTGGAAGTGATTACAGGGAATGGTATTGAAGGGTGGAGATTGAAACCAGGACAGAAAGTGTGTTCACTCCCTTGCACTTCTAGGTTGTCATACATGAGTGCCATGTGATTGTGGGTGCTGGCAAAGTTTTCTTAGGCATCCAAAGGCTTGGAGCAGGAAGTGAGCAATAAGTACATATGAGGTAAATTGCCTTCAGGGTACACTTACCCAAAGCTGCACTTACCCAAAGCTGGTTATATAGCATGGCTAGAGGAAAAGGTGAGCCAAGAAGGCATGAGGCTGACCACATCTGATTGACTTCTAAAGCCCAGAGCCAAGAGGGAGATTACACAATGTGGCAGATGAGGGAAAGAATACCATCTTATTAATATTTACTCAGTATTGGGAAACACGGCATAGGTGCATAGCAGCAATGCATTTCCTTACATTGACCCTTACATTGGTGACACCAGACCACCATTGAACTTCCAGCAGGAAGAAACAGAAGAGAGCATATGCTCCCTGCAGGCAGCAGGCTCCCAAAAGGAAGGTTGAGAGGTAGGGGTTGACTGAGCTATGCTCAGTCCATTGCCCCCAAGCTCATGAGGATGAACGAGTTAGGGCGTGGAGAGGGGCAGAGGGTCCTGCCAGTGGCACTTTTTCAGAAAGGGGAAATAGCATTTCCCCTAGCAGAACACCTGTCCTTATTAAGGACTTTCACCATATTTTGATTAGCATCAAAAGCAAAGCAAGAACCCCTTGGGGCACAATCTAATGTGCTAGGGTGCCAGGACAGATACCACAAATTCCTTCATTTTTATCATGTTAATTGTTCTTGCACCCACCAAAGTATGTGTCAATCATTTTACTTTTTATCCAATCCCAGAGGTTTTCCTGCTTTGCTTTCTCCTGCCTCTCTAGTCTATCACCAATGGATTTCATGTAACCCGCCAACGTCTCTTCCTTTTATTGCAATGTGTAAAAACAGATGAGAAACCGCCGTTCTCTGGAGCCCTATCCCAATCTGTTGAGATATTGCTTCCTGACAATTGTCAATAGTTTAACTCAAATAAACTCACAAAAAAAGAAAAAGAAAAAGCAAGGCAAGATTCATATAGGGGTGAGAAGAAAAGGAGGCACTACCTATGCCACTGAACCATAAAAAGAAGTCACCCATGGTATTCAGTGTAGGTAACCTCTAAGATGCTGCACTGTGGCTTAGGGCCAAAGCCTTGGAGTCATAAGAGGCAAGCTTCTATAGTTCATTTCCTGGTGACCTACAGAAGAAGGGTTACTTGTAGAAAGACAGGATGGCATATTCATGGTCTCGGGTTCTTCCCATTTGTTTCTCTGCCACTGGCTTTCAGTAAATAAATTACAGACTTTTGATAATGAATGAGGCATCAGAATTTCTGGATTAAGAGAATAAACTCAGAATTATGCTATAGAAAGAAGGGAGGAACATGAAATATATATTTTATGGCCTAATATGTTTCAAGAATAATGTTAAAATTTTCTCTTTTAATCCTTACCATAAAACTGTGTTTTTATCAACCTAATTTTACAAGTGGGGAATCTTATAACAAGATATATTGAAAAACTTAAGAGATAAAACATTGAACTGGAATTAATATTGTTTGACTTCAACACCTATATTTCCAAAACTTTATTATATCTTATGTAAAGACATTAAAGAAGTAATATTATGGCCTTTTCCCTATTAAAAAAAAAATTCCCAAATGTATTCATTACAAAGGAAAGCATTGTTTCCTTTCTCTATCTTCAAAGAGCAATATCAAATAAACTTTTGCAAAGCTGGAACTTGCATTGCATTGGGTTGTTTTTAAATGTAGAAGTTTAGGCTTAACACATTATGTAATTATTTTCAGTTCTAAAAATAAATATTCTATGCCAGTGAGGCACATAGGGAAGTTTTCAGTCTTTTTTTTAAATAATGTTTTTATTGATCTTTAGAGTGAGAGAAGAAGGAGAGAGGGAGAGATAGATGGAAACATCAATGACAGAGAAACATAAATCAGATGCCTCCTGCACACTCCCTACTGGGGATTGCCCACAAGCCAGACCTGTGCCTTGACTTATAATCAAACCAGCAACCTCTCTGCTCATGGGATGACACTGAACCAGCTGAGCCACACCTGCTGGAGCCTGAGCACATTAGTAAAATTTCCCAAATTCTTAAGTTTAAGCAAATTTTATTTATTTATTTATTTATTAGTCCTCACCTGAAGACATTTGCACTGACTTGAGAAAAGAAAGAGAGAGGTGAAAGAAACATCAATCCGTTTCCTCCCTTACAAGTTTCAACCAGGGAATGACCCAGAATTGAACCTGCAACCCAGACATTTACCCTGACTGAGAATTGAAACTGCAATCTTTTGGTGTAGAAGACAACACTCCACCAAATGAGCTACCTGGTCAGGGGAACTTTATTTTTTTAAAAAAAAATTAGTGCTATTAACCTAACTTCTCAGATACAAGTCAAGAAAACATAATAATTCAACAAAAACAAAGAAACAAAAGCAAACAAACAAACAAAATAACTAAGGTAAGACAAAAAGCCTAGGGAAAGATTCTTAAAAGGTAGTAAGTCGGACACAAATCCAAAAGCCTGATGAAAATGCAAATTTATCCCACTGAAAAAAGAGAAAAGTAATAGTTTAACCAGAGCCCTATCGTCAACTTTACTTTTCTAACCTGGAGACAAGCAATCACATTAGTATCAAAAGACAAATGAGCCCTAAGTGGTTTGGCTCAGTGGATATATCATCAGCCTGTGCACTAAAGGTTTCCGGGTCCAATTCTGGCCAAGGACACATTCCAGGGTGTCAGGCTCAATCCCTAGTAAGAGGCATGCAGGGGGCAGCTGATCAATAATTCCCTCTCATCATTGATGCTTCCATCTCTCTCTCCCTCTTTCTTCCTCTCTGAAATCAATAAAAATATATATTTTTAAAAGTCCTCCTCCTGATGTGGGAATCTTTAATTATTTCCAATAATTTTCCACCTTTTCATCTACCACCTTTTGTCCATAGCTTCATTCTTAAAATCCACCTGGACAAGAACTGGGGAAAGAAATCACTTTTGGGGAGAAACCAAGATGGCAGCATAGGTGAATATCTAAACTACTGCCTCACAAAACAATTTCAAAACTACAGCTAAAAGATAAAACAGACATCATCCAGAACCACAGGAAAGCTGGCTAAGTAGAAATTCTACAAATAGAAGGAAAGAGATGGGCTCACAGAGACTCAGAGGAGCTTCAAAAAGATGAGGTACAGAGATACACGCATGGACAGGACAGGCGGCAGAATGCCTGGCTGGCTTCCTCTGGTGGGAGGCAGACAGAAACTCCCAACTGCACTGAACCCCAGTTCCAGGCGAGATTCATAAGGGGGGAGTCTGGACTGTCGGGAAAAGGGATGAGGACACAGAAACTTAAGGGAGCCACAAAAGGTAGAGGTCTGGAGGTGCACATGAGGTGTACACAGAGAGGACTGACTACTGATTGTGCCACTGGCTTTCTCTGGCGGGAGAAAGACAGAACCTCCCAACTGCACTGAACTCCACTTCTGACTGCACTGAACCCCAGTTTGGGGCAAGACCCTGGAAACCCAGACTTATATATGTATCCCTGGAGCACACAGGAACTCAGGAGAGCCACAAAAGGCAGAGGTCTGGAGGCATGCAAGCGCAAGTGCACACAGAGAGGGCTGCAGCCATTGCCGAGGGACACTGAGGGCCATGTAGGGCAAGGCTGATGAGAAGCCAAGGTTGTCTGCCCAGCCCTGAGACTCCACACCATCCAAGCCTAGCACAGAGGCTTTTGCAATTTTGTAAGTCTTGTATCATAAAGGCGACTCCAGCACAGAAGTTCTCCCACCATAGACACAGCTAATACTCACAACTAATTGGATTGGAAGTCAATTCCTCCCAGTGATGCCAACAATAATCAAGGCTGAACTACAACAAAGCTGTACACACAGTTCACAAAGGGGTATAGCAAGAGTGTCCACCTCAGGTTACTGGGGAGGCAGATCTACTGGGCCAAATAGGACACCTAGCACACAAAGCTACTCTACCAACTCAAGGAAGCAGCAAAAATGGGGGGACAAGGAAACAAATCACAAACGAAAGGAATGGAGGAAAACAAATGACTGGATATAGAGTTCAAAACCACGGTTGTAAGGTTTTTTAAGAATTTCCTAGAAAAGATGGATAAATTTAATGAGAACCAAGAAGTGATAAAAAAGGACCAACTAGAAATTAAACATACACTGACTGAAATAAAAAATATTATAGAGACCTAACAGTAGACTAGAGGAAGGCAAGAATCAAGACAAAGATTTGAAACACAAAGAACCAAAACACACTCAACTGGAAAAGCTAAAAGAAAAAAGAATCCAAAAATTTGAAGATAGTGTAAGGAGCCTCTGGGACAACTTCAAGCATACCAACAGCAGAATTATGGGGGTGCCAGAAGAAGAGAGAGAGCAAGATACTGAAAACTTATTTGAAGAAATAATGACTGAAAACTTCCCCTATCTGGTGAAAGAAATAGACTTATAAGTCCAGGAAGCACACAGAACCCCAAATAAAAGGAACCCAAAGAGGACCACACCAAGACACAACATAATTAAAATTCCAAGAACAAAAGACAAAGAGAGAATATTAAAAGAAGCAAGAGAAAAACAGTTAATTACCTACAAGAGAGCACCCATTTGCCTGTCAGCTGATTTTTTAACAGAAACTATGCAGGTCAGACGGGAGTGGCAAGAAATATTCAACGTGATAAATAGCAAGAACCTACAACCAAGATTACTTTACCCAGCAAAGCTATCATTCAGAATTGAAGGTCAGATAAAGAGCTTCACAGATAAGAAAAAGCTAAAGGAGTTCATCACCACCAAACTATATTATATGAAATGGTTAAAGCTACTCCTTAAGAAAAGAAAGAAGAAGAAAAAGGTAAAGATAAAAATTATGAACAACAAATACATATCTATTAACAAGTAAACCTAAAAATTAAGTGAATAAAAAATCTGATGAACAGAATAAATTGGTGAATAAAATAGAATCAGGGGCATAGAAAGGGAGTGGACTGACAATTCTCAGGGGAACAGGGGTAAGGGGAGTGTGGGGAGAGACTGGACAAAAATCATACACCTATAGATGAGGACAATGAGGGGGGGCAGGTAAGGGCAGAGGGTAAGGTGGGAGCCAGATGGAAGGAAGCTATGGGGGGAAAAGAGGAACAATTGTAATAATCTGAACAAAAAATTTTATTAAATTAAAAATAATAATAAAATATAAATAAATTTAAAAAAAAAGAAATCACTTTCACATCTTGCCCAGAAAGAAACCACATGTTTCCGTTTAGTTTCCGTATTTCAATAGCATCAGACTAATTCCAGTGCATCAGTCCATTGTGTGTGGAATCTACATGGCTGCGACCCATGTGACCAGTGCAGAGCATGAGAACCCCACAAGCCAGGAATCAGGTGAAAGTATCAAAAGCAAGAGAGCTGGAACTCTTTTGTTCAGGAGCTTGTGCATCTCTGATTTCACACCCCTAGAATGGCCACACACATTCTGGGCAAGGACCTGTCCCCAGGTATGACTTCTAGGCAAGAACCTTCCCTATGTCACCCAGACATTAATGGGAATGCCTATAATATTTGGTCTTCCTTTTGTTTCTTTCCAATTAATTAATAACTGGATTAATTACAATGATATCAATAATAATAATTACCTGATCTGAGGTGTGGATATCAGCAAGGATTAGAGGAGAGAGTAAGCCAATGGTGGACAGAAATGAGAAATAATTATGTGTTTATTTTTAGATCAGTGAGATTACCTGAAATGTAAAATGGATTGGAGAGTAGTGGGAAACAAAACTGTATAAGTAAATTAAGGATAGGTTGCAAATTATTAGAACCAGTAATTTTTTTCTTTGTTGTGTGTGAGAATGGATAGGTAGGTAATCGCCAAACAAATTCCCTGAATAATTCCGGTTGTCATTGTGAAGCATATATAACTGGATGAGATGGAGAGTAAGCTATTATCTTCAATTGAATAGAAAAGAATATTTGAGCATAAGTTTGTTCTCTATAATTTAGGCAAGGAATAAGAAATAATCTAAAGTAATTTAAGCTGAGGATGCAGGAATACTCTTAACCACTTGAAAGGGTGTTGGTAGATATTTCTTACTTGTGAAATATCTTCAAATTTCTTTTGGATGATTTCTGAGGGGGAAATCATCTGTAAGAAAGCAAAGTTTGCAGGGAGCTGGACGTTTCTAGCCCAGCTAACAAAGAAATGTATGCAAAATAATTCACACTCTAACAAGCAGCTTCAAAAACTGCCCACAGTGGTTGCCATGCTACCAAAGTAAACTCTGTGCCTGTCGTCAGTTATTTCTGCTTTGGGGGATATTTTATGCCATGTGTGCCTCAAGGAAGAACCAGTCAGTCTAGGCTGGGCTGGGCTGCTTGGTCCTCTGGGAAAAGAAGCAAAGAACACATCCCTGCCCAGGGGACCCAAGCTCATTAGTAGACAAAGGTGACAGGAGTTTGCTCTTTGAAAAGACTAGTAGCTAAAAAACAACAGAACTCAGCTGTGGTGGATTTCCAGTAATAAAAGCTGTTAGCACAGGGAGGAGAGGGAAGATAACAGCAGACTAAGAAGGGAGGTACAAATAGAGTGAGGACCATTCTTATTTGCTCCAACTAAAGAGTTTCCCAGGATATGGGACTTTCATTTATAACACTAGAACAGCCCTGGGAAAATTGGAATGGTTGTTCATTCTAAGTACAAACCCAGTCTTATTGACTGGACAAACTAAAGGCCAGATGCTGAACACAGAAGTACCAGCAGAGCACAGAGATGATGCAACAACCTAGCATTTAAACCACAAGCCATCAATGTGTAAAATCATCAAGAATCCATCCAAAGTAACCAGTTTCTTGCTGCATAGGAGTAAGGCAATAGGTAATGTTTAACAAATCTAAGTATTAATCAGTAATGATGAATCCCAATAGTATTTAAGAACATAATAAATTGTTGTTTCTTAATCTTAACAAAATTGCCCTCCATCATTCCTGCCAAGTTATTGTGAATGACTCCATTTTCCTTTTTCCTGGCAAAGCTTAACAGCATAGTGATTATGATCATGGGACTTGCTATAAGACAGATCTGGGTTAAAATCATGGCTTTATTGCTTACACACTGTGTGACCCAAGATAAATTTCTTAACCACTCTGTGAATTAATTTTCTTTTCTGTAAAGTTGTATTCCTAGTCAAAAGTATTCTTCCACAAATTGAAATTAGATTAGAATAGTAAATGGGAAATGAGTGGTCAACAAATACTAATGGCTGTCTTGTTTAGTCTTCTTTTCTTTTGGCACTTCTTTACATCAGGTTTCAATCACAGATAAAATCCCTCAACCTATTATAAGCAGAAGGATTTATTTCAGGGAGTTGGGTTTTGCAAAATCTTTAGCTGGGCTGGAGAAGCACACAGGGGATAAACCCAACCTGCAGAACCACTCTCCTGCCATCATCAGGAATGCTGCCTTCACTTGGGGAGGACTACTAAAACAGCAGCATATCACCTGCTAAACTGGAATGCTGCCCTAGGGTTATTGGGTCCAGAACAAGCTACCTCTGCCATGATCCATGCCTGCAAATTAGCTTCTCTTCTCAGAGAATTCAGTTCTGATTCAATCTTTCACTAGAACATCTAGCTGGTGAAACTTAAGTCACGTCAGGAATCCTAGCTGCTTTCTGAGAAATGTGTGTGTTTCTGCATGCACTTAGAGGTTGGAAATAGTTTTAATTGAGCCAATATTTAGGTTCCACCACTGCTCTTGTTAAAAGGTTCATTTTGTTTGTCAACTTGACTGGGCTGAGGGATACCTAGATGGCTAGTAAAAGAATATTCCTGGGTGTGTCTGGGAGGGTGTTTCCAGGAAAAATTAGCATTTACTCAGTAGAATGGTAAAAAAAGATTGTACAGAACAAAAACAAAGAAGGAAATGCTCATTTTCCGTTTTCACTTGTTTGGGGACAGTCATCTTCTGTCTTTTTCTATCCATGCTCCTAGCTCTCAGGCCTTCATATTTGTGGAAGAAAAACTATTTCATAATGTGACCACTGTATAACCCTTGTGCTGGGCCTGGGCCAGATTGGAGATTGCTTACTAAAAAACCCCTTAGAGACTGTCTGATCATAATCAATGTTCATTCTGATGTAAGTCAGCACCCCTCCCCTTCTTCCCACAATGTGCTGGTTCCTAGATCAGGCTGTTGTCCTGATCTGTTCAAGTATGCAAAATAATTTCCTGTGCCTGGTAGCATTCAGACGCTAGTACCTTGACTATTTCCCACTCCTCTATTTACCCTATATAATCCTTTGGTGCCTGGCAAATGGCACAGGGATCTAGTTCATCTTCCATCTTCCCAAGATGCACTTCGTACTTCAGTTTCCCTTAATAAATTTTACTAAGTAACAGTAATAGAGTGGCCAGCCCATTCCCTGCCCTCCACTCACAGGGATAGATTTTCAGTCTCTGGGCTTTTTCTTGGTCTGCATGTATTAACATAACTTAGACAGGGACTGACACCATCAGCCTCCTGATCCTCAGACCTTCTAACTTGGACTGAAAATTGCAACACTGGTTCCCCAAATTCTCAGGCCTTAAGACTCAGACTGAATTACACCACTGATTTTTCTGGGTCTTCAAGTTGTGGATGGCAGATTGGAGGACTTCCCAGGCCCCATAATCACATGACCCAATTCCAGCATAAATCAATCTCTCTCTTTCTCTCTCTCTCTCTCTCTCTCTCTCTCTCTCTCTCTCTCTCTCTCTCTCTTATATATATATATAATCAATTGGTTCTGTTTCTTTAGAGAACCCTGGCTAATACACCTTACTTCAGTTTTCCATATTTAGTTACAAATATGGGCAAAAACCCATACTTATAACCATGCATTGGACTTTGAGTGGACCCATTTCTACATAATGCAATCCTTGAATCACTCTATTCAAATAAGAGAGATCCTTAGTCTGAGAACATGCTAAAATAAATGTGTTACACTGTTCAAGTGTGTCCTAATAAGTTGAGTGGTAGTAGGAGTTGAAATTCTCTTTCTGTAATATGGGTTTGGTGACTTCAGTGAGTGTTTCTC
>PVJN01005848.1:0-79101 GCA_004026805.1 Lasiurus borealis
CGGGCAGGCAAAAACCCTTTGCAGTGGGGCTGCCCGGCTGGGAGAGCCCCGTCCAGCAGTTCCCCGCCTTCTCCTGGAGGATAACTGGCTTCCAACTTGCCTCCAATCACTCCCAGTGCGACTCCCAGCCGCTCTCTCTCCCTCTGCCCAGCGACAAAGCTCCAGGTGCGTCTGTTTACTCCGCCGCCATTTTTTCATCAATCCTCCTTATGGTTTTTATGTATAATATCATGTCATCTGCAAATAAAGACAGCTTTACTTTTCTTTTCCAATTTGGATGCCTTTTATTTCTTCTTCTTGTCTAATTGAAATGACTAATACTTCCAGTACTATGTTGAACAGGTGTCTTGTTCCTGTTCTTAAGGGAAAACCTTTTAGTTTATGTCCATTGAGTTTGATGTTAGCTGTGGGTTTATTATATATAGCTTTTATTATGTTGAGGTATAATCCTTCTTTTTCCTCATTGCTGTGAGTTTTTAACAAGAAATGGTGTTGGATTTTTGTCAAATGCTTTTTCTGCATCAATTAATATAACTATGTGATTTTTATCCCACAATTTGCTTATGTGATGTATCATGTTTATTGATTTACAGATATTGTATCATTGTTACATCCCCAGAATAAAACAAATTTTGTCATGGTGTATGATCTTTCTGATGTACTGCTCGATCCGACTTGCTAGAATTTTGTTGAGGATTTTGGCATCTATGTTCATGAGGCATATTGGCCTATAATTCTCTTTCATTGTGTTGTCTTTATCTGGTTTTGGTATTAGGGTGATATTGGCTTCATAGAAGGATCTTGGAAGTGTTCCTTCTTCTTGAATTTTTTTATAATAGTCAGAGGAGGATAGGTTTTAATTCTTCTTTGAATGTTCGGTAAAACTCCCCTGTAAAGCCATTTGGCCCCAGGCTTGTCTTTGCTGAAAGCTTTTTGATAACTCCTTCAATTTCTTCCATAGTTATTGGCCTATTTGAAGTGTTTAGATTCTTTTTGATTGAGTTTTGGAAGGATATATTTTTCTAGGAATATGTCCATTCATCCAGGTTGTCCAGTTTGTTAGAATAAAGTTGTTCATAGTATTTTTTTAAACAAACCTTTGCATTTCAGTGGGGTTTGTTGTTATTTCACTGCTTTCATTTCTGATTTTGTTTAATTGGGTCCTCTCTCTTTGCTTCTTGGCGAGCCTGGCCAGGGGTTCATCAATCTTGTTTATCCTTTCAAAGAACCAGCTTAGTTTTGTTGATGTTTTGTATTGTATTTTTGGTCTCTATGTCATTTATCTCCGCTCTGATCTTTATTATTTCCTGCCTTCTGCTTACACTGGGCTTTTCTTGTTGCTCTCTTTTTAACTTTGAGTTGTAGGATTAGATAACTTATTATGATTGTTTTTTATATTTTTGCAGTAAGTTTTAGAGCTATGAACTTCCTTCTAAAGACTGTTTTCACTGTATCTCACCAATTTTTGGATTGTTGTGTTTACATTGTCATTTGTTGCCATGATGTTTTTTATTTCTTCCTTGATCTCTCTGGTAACCCAGTCATTGTTTAATAGCATGCTGTTTAGTCTCCATGTGTTTGATTTCTTTGGATTGTCTTTGTAGTTGATTTCCAGTTTTCTGCCACTGTGATCTGAGAAGTTGCTTGATATGATTTCTATCTTCTTGAATTTGAAGAGACTTTGCCTATGACCCAACATATGGGTCTGAAAATGATCTATGTGCACTTGAGAAGAATTTATATCTGTGGCTTTGGGGTGAAATGTTCTGAAGATGTCAATTAATTCTATCTGGTCCAGTGAGTCATTTAGGATTGATGTTTCTTTGATGATTTTTTTTCTTTAGAAGATCTGTCCATTGGTGATAGTGGGGTATTAAAATCATTTACCATGATTGTATTGTTGTCAATCTCTCCCTTGATATCCTCCATTTGTGTTTGTTTGTTTTTTTTTAACGTTTTTGGGTGCTCCTGTATTGGGTGCATATATATATTTACCAGTTATTTCTTCTTATTGGATTGCTCCCTTTAGTATTATGAAATGGCCTTCCTTATCTCTTGTTATGTCCTTCACTTTGACATCTAATTTGTCAGATACAAGTATTGCTATCCTACCTTTTGTTTTGTTTCCGTTTTCCTGATAAAACTTTTTCATCCCTGTACCCTCAGTCTTTGTGTGTCTTTTTTTCGGATGTGGGTTTCTTGTAGACAGCAGATACATGGGTCATGTTTTCTTATTCAATCCGTTATCCTATGTCTTTTGATGGGGGCATTCAACCCATTTACATATAACATTATTATTGATAGGTACTTATTTGTTGCCATTTTTATTCTTTACCCCTGTGTTCTTTCTTTGCTTCCCATTTCTTTTCTTTTTTTACAGCAAACCCTTTAGCATTTCTCGCATTGCTGGTTTGGTGGTAATAAATTCCTTTTTTGTCTGTGAAGCTCCGGATAATACCTTCAATTTTGATTGATAGCCATGCTGGGTACAGTATTCTTGGATTCAGACCCTTCCTTTGCATGACTTTGTATATTTCATTTCATTCCTTTCTGGTCTGATGAGTTTCTGTTGAGAAACCAGTTGCTAGTTTGATGGGGGTTCCTTTGTAGGTAACTTTCTGTCTCTCTCTGGCCACTTTTAAGATTCTTAATTTGTCATTGATGTTGGCCAGTTTAATTATAATGTGCCTTGGTATCAGTCTTTTGGAGTTCATTTTGCTTGGGACTCTGTGAGCTTCTTGGATTTGTGTGGGGTTTTTTTCTGCCCTATATCAGGGAAGTTTTCTGTCATTATTTCTTCAAACAGGTTTTTTGTTCCTTGCTTATTTTCCGCTCTTTCTGGAACCCTTATTTTGTGAATGTTGGTTTTGTGTGTGTGTGTGTGTGTGTGTGTGTGTGTGTGTTATCCCAAAGTTCCCTTAGGCTCTCCTTCTGCTTTTTAATTTTTTTTTCTAGAAGCTGCTCTACTTGGGTATTTTTTCCTACCTTGTCTTCTAGCTCACTTATGCAGTCCTCTGCTTTTCTAGCCTACTCTTGATGCTTTCTATTGAGTTCTTTACAGCAGTGATGTCATTTTTCATTTCTTCTTGGTTCTTCTTCATTTCCTCTTGGTTCTTACACATATTGTCGAATTTGTCTTTCATTCTTTCAGCCACCTTATGACCATTTCTCTGAATTCTTTCTCTGGCAGGTTACTTGCCTCCATTTCCTTTACTTCCTTTTCTGATGCTTGCTTTTCTTTCATATGTGGGCTCATTCTTTGTCTCCACCTGGTCTCTCTTCTTTGAGTGTCTGGCTATGTAGTTCTCTCTCTCCTTATCCCAGTCAAAATCTGATCTTTCTGTGGTGGAATGTAGAGCTCTTCTGAATCCATTGTTTGTGCCAATTGGGGACCAGTGTTCTGGGGTTTGCAGCTGTTCAGTGGTTGCTGTAGTTGTAGATTTTTAGGTTTCCGATAACATCCACTTTCCCCTTCAAGATGGTGTGGTCTCTGCTTCTGAACTGGTGATCTGTGAGGGCACCCAGCAGCAGTGGGGTCTGCCTGGTCAAGAGAGCCCCATCCAGTAGTCCCTCACCTTCTCCTGAAGTATAGCTGTTCCTTAACTCTCCAATAAACACTCCCCATGTGACTCTCAGCTGTTCTTTCTGTTTGCTCTGGGACAAGGCTTGGGACACCTCCATCTATTCTGCCACCATTTTTTTAGAGGAAATATTTTAATATTGCTAGTTGCTCTTTCTTTATAATAGAAGTGTCAGAGATGAAAGAAAGTTAGTAAAAAATATATAAAAATCTTCCTCCTGTCAGAGTCTGGGCACACTGCAGGACCCAGAGTCAAGCCCTACCCACCCATGTGCAATTCAAAATTGCATGAGACCTAGACCTGGCTGGCCCCACCCCCATTGGGCAAGATCCAAACCTGGCCAGCCCCACCCCTGTCAAGCCCTGCTATGCAGGAGGGTGCAGCCTTAGGTCCCTTAACTTGGCGCTTTGGCCAGGGGTGTGGCCTGAGGTCCTTGGCCCAGTACCAGTGCAGGGGTGTGGCCTGAGGCCCCATGTCATGCCCTGCCAGGTGTGGGCCATGGCCTGAGGTTCCCCCTTCAAGCCTCACTGGGTGGGGGTAATGGCCAGAGGTCTCTGGCCTGGCACTGTTTGACACAGCCTGAGGTCCCCCATCAAGCCCCACTGGGCTGGAGGCACAGTCTCAGGTCCCCCAGCATGGTGCTGGGGTAGGATGTATGGCCTCAGGTCCCCCAGCCAGATTCCAGGGATGGGTATATGGCCTGAGGTCCTCTGGCCTAGCACCAGGGTGGGGGGCATGGCCTGAGGTTCCACCTCAAACCCCACCAGGCAAGGGACACAGCTTTAGGTCCCTCACCCTGGCCAGGTGTCATGCACACTCAAGTCCCTGCTGATTGCTCATTACAGGAACCCCACCTCTGCTGTAGACACAGCTGTCTCGTGTTTTAGGAACCCTGCTTCCACTGTGGGCACAGCTATCTTGTGATGGTGTGATATTCAATTTGCGTATTACTGCTTTATTATATAGGCTATAATATATATACATGTATATGTATATATGAAAATTATGGTGACAATTATGACTTAGAAATATAATTTATATATACAGAAAAAATTCATATCTGTCTTATTAAAGTGATATAGGATTTAGTGTGAACCCTTTTTCTGTGTGTGCAAAATTTCTTAACACAACCAGTCACAAGAAGTTATAGAAACAACAATCCCCAAAGGAATTATATTGGTAATCCATTGGAAATAATTATTGAAGGCATAAAACATATGCACAGTGAGAACAACAAATATGATTTAATACATCTTGAACAAGATAGCCAAATCTAATTTACCTGGGAATGTCATTGTGATGAAATTTTTAAAATCATTTAATTTATCTTTCGGTGTATCAGTCTTGGCCTTGACCTTTAGGATGTAAACATTGCCAAACTTGTTCTTGAGGTGCTGAGGGCTGCCCAGACACACAAACTTTCCCTTCACCATGATGGCCAGGCTGGTACAGAAGGCATCACATTCCTCCATTCTAGCAAAATAAGGTACCAGAATAATGTAAAATTGAAACATTCTCTGTTGGAGAGCCTTCTATAATTCAGGATTTTATGATTCTATTTCCAAAGGGAATTGGAATTTGCCAATCATAAAGTTCATATTTGAAAAGTGGAAAATTTTCAAATAATGAGTATTAAACCCTTACATAGACATCTGAACTTGTCCTCTCCCCACTCTTGATTATGTAACTTAATGGATTCTTGACTCTTCCACTGATTAGGATTAATGAGGAACTCACATTCTCTAGCAATCGTTCTGTCCAATATTCCTAGCCCCAAATAATTATCTTATACAACCACTACAATGCTTGCCAAACCTCTTCCAAGCCTCCCAATGATTCACACCTGTGAGAGCTTATAATAATGGTTTTTCCACTTTCACATGCTTGTATCACAGCATCCCAGAGCAGACGTCGGGCTACTGGGTCCATACCAGTTGATGGCTCATCCAGCAAAATGACTGTGGGTTTTCCCATCAGGGCAATAGCAGTACTCAGCCTACGTTTGTTCCCTCCACTTCATGGTCATAGAAGGAGAGAGAATGCAGGGAAAGGGGAGGATATATAAATCAGTTGCTTATAGGATAATAACATTTCAATTGTTCAAAGTCTCAGCAAGCACAAAACATGGATATCCACAGTGCTGGTTAAATATGACTTCATTGAGGTAGCAGGCTCAAGTACAGATGCATATATCAATTATTTTTTTTTTTCATTTGAAATGGAAAGGAGTGACTGTTACATAACTGATTTTAGCAGTATTATCACTGACATTTATTTATTAGTTCTTAGGGTGTTCTTATTTTCCAGGTAAATAAATTCAATCATAATTTTTAGGGATACAAAGAACCATATGGCCACTAGGAAGAATAAGATGCTTCCCTTTGATATTCAGAGGCTATGATTCAATCACAATTAAGATTTTTAGTTTCATCTCTGTATAGGAAAGACATGGAACCACACTGACATGTCTTATTACTGCCTTTTAACTAACAACTCATTAGACAGTTTCAAAATTAAATAACTGTATGACAGATGGAACTAGGTGATGCTGTAGGCATTTATTTCAAACATCAGAAGCACAGAAAAGCATCACATTAGTAGCCACAATAAAAAGATCAGTATATTGACTCACCTATAGGTTCTGATAATCCTGTCTGCATGGGACTCCAGTTGCAGTGATGTCAACCATTTGTTCACATACAGCTGAATCTGGGACTCCAAGATTCCCCATAATCTGGCATACATGATCATTATTTCCCGACCAGTCATATATTCCAGCAAGGCATCAGACTGAGGACAATAGCCAACTCTTGACTTCACCTGATTATAAGAATTGCCTTCATAAGGACCCAAGTCATCAGTCCCACTAAGCATTTTTTTAATGAGATAGAAGACCTTCAGTTCTCCAGGCTATGCTTCTACGAGTAGTACTAAGAATTTTCTTTTCTAAAGATTAGAGTTATGACAAATGGATCTATTGTCATAAATTAAAATAACAGATTCCCCAATTCAGTTTTAATAATCTAGAGGATGAACAAGTTAGAAATAAAATACTACAGCACCACTAAATTTGGAACATTAGAATATAAGATTCTCCCCTCATTAATGAAGAATTCCAAGGCACATGGCCAAAGGGATGCTCTTGCCCTGAAGAGGTTACACAGTCATTGTAGACCTCATTTCATAGGAAAGTTGAACCAGAAGCAAGCTTTTCCCACTTCCATATGCATGATAATTCAATGAGTTGCTTTATTAATTATCCAAGCCTTTTGTAGATTTTTCTTCAGATCTACATAGAGTAGATAGATATCCAGAGAAAACATGTGAATATTAGTTTATTAAAATTAATTATTTAAACATTTTAAATAAAGTTATTTTAAATAACTAAAATTCATAGCTTTTCTCTGGGATTTTATTAATTAATTTACAGTGATCCTAGACTCTTGGCAGAAATTAACTAAACTCTTTATTCTAAGTGTGAAATTATTTTCTCATATAATTTTTTAATGTAAATGAGATATATGCAAAGATAACTCAACAAACAAGGAAAAAAATAACATGAATGCCAATATCAGAAGCATTTATAATAACTACAGGTATTGGGATTAGTAGATAGGATGAAAACAATGGTAGTACTTATATTTAAGTAAATTTTAAAAGTGTAAAACTATTTGATAAAAGAGGAAAGTATAAAGTCATGTAGACCTTACAGAAATGAACTACATATTTAAACATCTAGAAATGAAAAAAAGAGTCATATGACAATTTCTGTGAATGGGTTGAATTTAGTTACAATGAAAGAAATTAATCTGCTGAAGATAGGTCATAAGAAAGCTCCTAGAATGTAGCACAAAAATAAAAAGTGGGGAACAAATAAAGTAATATTGAAAGTTTAGGATGATAAACTAGAAATACCACATCTGGATAATCAGAATTGCAGCTGGACAGAAAGATGAGAACAAGAGAAATATGTGAAAACTAATAAAAATTATACAGAACTAATTTCACTAATTAATAAACTCAAGAATGCCAATAACATCCAAGAGAATAAAAATTTAAAGATCTACATCTAGTTACTTCATATTGAAGCTTATGTAAAACAAAGAGAAAAATTATAAAGCAGCTCATAGAAGAAAAAAGATAATATAAAGTATATCATACTGACAGCTAATTTCTTAAAAGTATTGGTGGAAGCTAGGTGATAGTGAAACAACATAATAATTTGCCCATTAAAAATAATTGTAGCCCTAGCTGGTTTGGCTCAGTGGATAGAACATTGGCCTGCAGACTGAAAGATCCAGGGTTTGATTCTAGTCAAGGGCACATGCCTAGGTTGCAGGCTTGGTCCCCAGTAGTGGGCATGCAGGAGGCAGCCAATAGATGATTCTCTCTCATCATTTGTGTTTTTGTCTCTCTCACCCTCTCTTATCACCTCTGAAATCAATAAAAATATATTAAAAATAATAGTAATTGCAAAACTCAAATTCTATACACAGTGAAAATATATTTTACCAGTGAGGGTGAATTAATGGCATTTGCAGAAACAGTGTGAAAACAAATAATAAAAGGCTTTCCCCTGAGATTGAGATGGGGAAACTGTCTGCAATTGCCATTGCTATTCAATGCAGAGTAGAGGCTCTAGCCCTTGCTGTAAACAAGGGAAACAAGCATAGGATTGGGAAGGAAAACAAACCTTTGCTATTTGTAGGTGGTCATGATTGTGCAAGTAAAGATTCTATTATAACTTATAAATAAATATTAGAATTAAGAGAATTTAGCAACTTTGTTAAACAAGTTCAGTATTAAAAGTCTACTGTACTTCTATAGACAATCAATAAGGCATAAAAATAAAATCATTTAAGTTAATATTAAAAATATATATTGAAATAAATTGTATACAATAAGCTGAATTCTCTTATCAATGTAACATCCACACACAAGTATTAAACTATTATTCCAAGTCATCTATTGAGAAAGAAATTTATGGAAATGAAATATGTACTATAAATATGTCAATCTTCTGGAATGCCCACTCAGAATCTCAGTAAGTATATGCAAAGATAGAATATTTCTTCAATATATCTATAATTTTAAAAGTTCAAGAATAACCAAAGTAACATTGAAGCACAAAGTTTTCACTATTAAATATTATGACTTTTTATAGGGCTACTATAATTAAGAATGTGTAGTACTGGCTAAAGGCTAAAACAGGAGAAACCAAGATGGCAGCATAGGTGAACACCAAACTGCTGCCACGCACAATTTCAAAACTACAGCTACAAGACAGAAAGGACATCATCCAGAACCACAGGAAAGGTGGCTGAGTGGAAATTCTACAACTAGAATGAAAGAGAGAGGCACACAGGGACTCAGAGAAGCTGCAAAAAGCTGAAGTACAGAGACACGCACATGGAGAGAATGGACGGCTGAGTGCACGGCTGGTTTTCTCTAGCAGAAGGGAGATGGAAACTCCTGATTGCACTGAACACCAGTTCCAACTGCACTGAACTCCAGTTCCAGGCAAGACCCTGGGGTCCCAGACACATGCGGGCAGAGTCTGGACAGCCGGGAAAAGAGGAGCACAGGGAAATTAAGGGGAGCCACAAGAGGCAAAGGTCTAGAGGTGCTCATGTGAGTGTGCACAGAGATATCTGCAGTGATTTACTGAGGGACACTGAGACTCAGGGACCTCATAGATCAGGGCTGATGGGAAGCCAAGGCTGTCTGCCCAGCCCTGAGACTCCACCCCATCCAAGCTGAGCACAGAGGCTTTTGCAATTTTACCACCAGGCCAATTGGCTGTGAGGATCAGCTGTGTCTATGCTGGGAGGCTGTCTCCAGCACAGAAGTGCTCCCAGCATAGACACAGCTGATCCTCATAGCCAATTGGCCTGGAGGTAAATTTCCACCAGTGTTAACAACAAAAATCAAGACTTAACTATAACAAGGCTGTACACACAGTAGAAAAAGAAGTGCACCAAGTGTGTCCAACTCAGGTAACTGGGGAAGCTGAACCAATGAACCATATAGGACACTTAACACACAAAGCTACTCTACCTACTCAGGGAAGCAACAAAAATGCAGAGACAAAGGAAAAGATCAAAGACAAAAGAAATGGAGGAAAACAAATGACTGGTATAGAGTTAAAAACCATAGTTATAAATTTTTTCAACAATTTGCTAAAAAAAGCTAATAAATTTAGCAAGACCCTCAAGCATATGAAAAAGGACCAACTAGAAATTAAACATACAATGACTGAAGTAAAAATATCATACAGAGACAGAAAGCAAGATGGCGGCATAGGTAAAGACCTACACTGCTGTCTCGCACAACAATTTCAAAACTACAACTAAAAGACAGAATGGACATCATACAGAACCACTGAGAGAGTGGGTGCCAGAGTACCTGGCTGGCTTTCTCTGGCGGGAGGGAAACGGAGACTCCCAATGCCATTGAACCCCTTATCTCATGACACTAAACCCCAGATCCAACCGAAACTCATACAGGGGGAGTTTGGACTGTGAAAAGGGAGAGGTGCACGGAAATTTAGGGGAGTCGCAAAAGATCAGAGGCCTGGTGGCGTGCACGGCACTGCCCAGAGGACAGATTGATTGTGCCACCGGCGTTCGCAAGTGGGCAGGAGACAGACCCTCCCAACTATGCCACTTCTGACTCCACTAAGCCTCTGTTTAGGGTGAAAACCTGGGGACCTAGACTCATGTGGTCCTGAAGCACAGGGGAGCAGGAAAGGCCGCAGTCTAATGGCACGGTGGGCACGCACGCTCACAAGGATTGCACCAGCGATTACCCAGTCGCGTGAGACTCAGGGGCCGTGGAAGGCGGGGCCAACTGGAAGGCAAGGCGGTCCCTTAAGCTCTGAGACTCCACTCCTCCCAAGCTCAACAAAGGCTTCTTCGATTTTGCAAGTCTGATATCATAAGGCTGAATCCAACACAGAAGTTCTCCTGGCAAAGTGAAGATGCTGAGACAAGGGAAGGGAGCACAAACAAAAGAAATGGAGGGAAAAAAACGACTGGATATAGAGTTCAAAACCACACTTATAAGGTTTTTAAGAATATGCTAGAAAAGATGGATAAATTTATCAAGTCCCAAGAGGAGATGAAAAAGGACCAACTAGAGACACTGACTGAAATAAAAAAATATTATACAGAGTCCTAACAGCAGACAGGAGGAAGGCAAGAATCAAGTCAAAAATTTGAAATATAAAGAAGCAAAAAACACTCAACTGGAAAAGCAAGAAGAGAAAAGAATCCAAAAATGTGAAGATAATGTAAGGAGCCTCTGGGACAGCTTCAAGTATACCAACATCAGAATTATGGGGGTGCCAGAAGAAGAGAGAGAGCAAGATACTGAAAACCTATTTAAAGAAATAATGACTGTGTCTTTATGTCCTTGGCATGTAACAAAGTACTTAGCCCCACAAGACTCTAGTAGTTATAGCTAATTATCCATTGATTATTTTCACAATTAGTCATGTATCTAGAACTATGGATTATTCTCTTCACTTTCTATATTGTGTTTATCATACTGTGAAAAATATATTGGCTTGGTATTATAGAATAAATTACTCTTTGATTGCTTGATTAAAAACAAAAAATATATATATAAAGAAATAATGAATGAAAACTTCCCACATCCGGTAAAAGAAATACACTTACAAGTCCAGGAAGTACACAGAACCCCATATAAAAGGAATCCAAAGAGGACCACACCAAGACACATCATAATTAAAATACCAAGAGCAAAAGACAAAGAGAGAATATTAAAAGCAGCAAGAGAAAAACAGTTCATTTCCTACAAGGGCAAGCACCCATACAATTGTCAGCAGATTTCTCAACAGAAACTATGCAGACCAGATGGGTGTGGTAAGAAATATTCAACGTGATGAATAGCAAGAACATACAATCAAGAATACTCTATCCAGCAAAGCTATCATTCAGAATTGAAGGGCAGATAAAGAGCTTCACAGATAAGAAAAAGCTAAAGGAGTTCATCAACTCCAAACCAGTATTATATGAAATGCTGGAAGGTATTCTTTTAGAAGAGGAAGAAGAAAAAGGTAAAAGCCAAAAAATTATGAACAACAAATACATATGTATCAACAAGTGAATCCAAAAATTAAGTGAATTAAAAATTTTGATCAACAAAATAAACTGGTCAATATAATAGAATCAGGAGCACAGAAAGGGAGTGGACTGATCATTCTCAGGGGAAAAGGTGTGAGGGGTTTACAGGGAGAGACTGGACAAAATCCTACACCTATGGAAGAGGTCAATGGGAGGGAGGTAAAGGCAGAGGGAAGGGTGGGAGCTGGGTGGAGGGGTACTATGGAGGGGAAAAAAGAGAAACAAATGTAATAATCCGAATAATGAAGATTTAATTTAAAAAATAAATAAATAAAAATAAATTTTTATATTTTAGTAACATCAAAAATATATATATATATTAGAGACCTAACAGCAGACTAGAGGAACACAAGAATCAAGTCAAAGATTTGAAATGCAAGGAAGCAAAAAACTCTGAACAAGAAAAGAAAAAAAAAGAAGAAAAAAAAATGTGAAGATAATGTAAGGAGCCTCCGGGACAACTTCAAGTGTACCAACATCCAAATTATGGGGGTGCCAGAAGAAGAGAGAGAGCAAGATACAAAAACCTATTTGAAGAATAATGACTGAAAACTTTCCACACCTGGTAAAAGAATAGACTTAAAGTCCAGGAAGTGCACAGAACCCCAAACAAAAGGAAGCCAAAGAGGACCACACCAAGACATATCATAATTGAAATACTAAGAGCAAAAGACAAAAAGAGAATATTAAAAGCAGCAGGAGAAAAACAAGGACCACCCATATGATTATTAGCTACAAGGAGCACTCATACGATTGTCAGCTGATTTCTCAACAGAAACTATGAAGGCCAGATAGGAGTGGCAGGAAATATTCAAAGCGATGAGTAGCAAGAACCTACAACCAAGATTACTCTATCCAGAAAAGCTATCATTGAAAATTGTAAGTCAGTAAAAGAGTTTTTCAGATAAGAAAAAGCTAAAGGAGTTTATCAATAAGAAATCAATATTATCTGAAATGCTGAAGAGGAAGAAAAAAAAAGGTAAAAGATTATGAACAACAAATACATATCTATGAACAAGTGAATCTAAAAATCAAGTGAATTAAAAATCTAATGAACAGAATAAACTAACAACTATAATAGAATCAGGGGCATAGAAAGGGAGTGGACAGACAATTCTTATGGGGAAAGAGGTGTGGGAGGTGCGAGAAGAGACTGGACAAAAATCATAGATCTATGGATGAGGACAAAGGGTGGGGTGGGAACTGGGTGGAGGGGAGCTATGGGGAGAAAAAAGGAACAATTGTAATAATCTGAACAATAAAGATTTATTAAATAATAAAAAAAAAGAAAGGCTAAAACAATTAAACGTATAAAAACAACATACTCCAGAAACTGACTCATATTTAGGTAACACTTTATACTTGACAAAGTAGACATTGTAGAGGATTTGATAATTTCTCACCAAAATGTACTGGATCAACTGTGTATATGTTAGATCAAAGAAGAAATTAAAAACATTTTAGAAACTAAGGACAATAAAAACACAACAATCCAAAATCTGTGGGACACAATGAAAGCAGTCCTGAGAGGGAGTTCATAGCATTACACACCTAACTCAAAAAAGAAGAAAAACTATTAATAAATGATCTAACTCTACAACTTACAGAATTACAAAGAGAGTAACAAGAAAAGCCCAGGGTGAGCAGAAAGAAGGAGATTATAATAAAGATCTGAGGAAGAAAAAAATGGCGGCAGAATAGACGGACGCGTCTGGAGCTTTGTCACTGGGCAGAGGGAGAGAGAGGAGCTGAGAGTCGTACTGGGAGTGTTTGTTGGCAACTTAAGAGTCAGTTATTCTCCAGGAGAAGGCAGGGAACTGCTGGAGGGGGTTCTCCTGGCCAGGCAGCCCCACTGCCATGGGGTTTTTGTCGGCTTGGGCCACCAGCGTGTATGCAAAGACCGCACCATCTTGCAGATGGAGGTGGATGTCTGCGGTGGTCTGAAAGCTGTGGCTGAAGTACCCACCGAACAGCCAGGGACCCAGAACACCACTCTCTAATTGGCACAAACACGTGGCAGATTCAGAGACCCACACGGCACACGGAAAGGTCAGATTTTGCCTGGGATAAGGTGAGGTCTCCTGCCCCGCAGAACAGAGATGCGCACACTGTGGGAACCAGGATGCGGGAAAGCTGCCTCTGGAGAGGTCTGTGGAGGTGGGTCAGGGCGTGATCCCCAAGTGTGGAGGCAAACTCACGAAGTGGTTGACAGAGGGGAGCTCTGAAAAAACTCATTTTTAACTGAGGCAGAGAGGGACACCCTGGGGGTTATTATAGTGTCCCAGCTGCAAAATCCCCACAAACCGGTTTTGAGAACCACCGAGTAGCAGGATCTGAGCACAGCCTAGAGAGGTCTTGTGCTTTGTCTCAGAGGTCAATTCTGAAACACTGCCACCCAGTGGATGATGAACAAATTGACTCTTGCATAACCACAAAAGAATAAAGAGATTAAAACACCAACAGTGGAAAACAGGGAACTGCAATATCTTCCCTACTGGGAAACAGGAGTGCCAAGCAGAATAATAGTGTAAATGAATGACCAATCTATTTTTTTTCTTTTATTGTTCTTGTTCTTTTTAATTTTTTTTTATTTTTCATTTTCACATATTTAAATTAAAAAACTATTTTTTTCTTTCCACCTCAATTGATTTTACCTTTTTAATTATTACATTTTTGTTTTCAACTAGTAGTATTACTACTAGTATTTTACCTTATTGGAAAAATAAAAGTGTCATTTTGTTTTCTCTTTATTTTACTTAGGGATGAGAGTTCTACATTCTCGTTTCCTCTTTCCTTTAGCATAATTTTACACCATCTCAACTCTACCTTCATGCCAACACATTCCTCCTAACTTTCCTCATTTTGTTGACTTGTTTCTCTTTCCCTTTTCCAACTTTAGACTCTCCCTATTCCTTCTCTTTACCTGGTTAAAATTTCATACCACTTATATATCTAATTTCAAATCCCTTACTTCAAGTCCATACAAACCTCCCTCTTCTTGTCTTCACTAGACAAAAAGTTGTTTTTTTCTCTATGTCCTTTTGTTGCTATTTGCCTGAACAGTGATTATATCGATTTTTTGTACTTTTTCATGTGATTGTTTTAGCTTATTCTACTTGTTTTATTTTGCTTTTTGCTTGTTTTGTTGTTTACTTCTCTTTTCCCTCACTTCCCTCGATACCAGTTGATATTCGTAGTTTGTATTAATCTCTAGGTACTGATTGCTGGCCTTTATTGGGATTAGTGACTGTTCTATTGGAATTTTCTCCTGACAGCTATATTTTCTTCCCCTTTTCTCTCTTATATGCTTTCTTTTCTCTCTGACTCTGTTTCTCTTTCTCTTTTCTTTTTGTTCTTCTGCTTTTTATTTTTTTATTCATTTATTTTTTTTTCTCCCTCTCCCAATTTGATTTAGGCACTTCTTTCTTTCCTTTCTTTTTCCCTCATTTTCCTCTTCTTCTTTCTCTACTTACTCCTAATTTGTCTTTCATTGGTGGTCACCTTTTTGGTAATTATTAACATCGTAAATACATTTCTGTACAGTGCCTTGTGTGCTGTACTGGGTAGTGTTGTAGTTTGTGCCTTTGAATCATCGTAAGAGAGAGAACTACATAACTAGATACCCGGAGAAGAAAGACCATGGGCACAAGAAGAAACAGCCCTCATATGACAGATAGGCAGGTATCACAAGAAAAGGAACTAAACAAAATAGAAGCAGAAATAAGCTTTCCAGAGAAGGAGTTCGCAGAAATGATCATAAGGTGGATGAAAAGAATGGAAGACAAATTCAACAATATGAGTAAGAGCCAAGAGGAAATGAAGAAGACCCAAGAGGAAATGTAGAAGCAGCAAGAAGAAATGCAAGAAGAAATAAAAAATGACATCACTGATTTAAAGAACTCAATAGAAAGCATGAAATGTAGACTAAAAAGCAGAGGACCGCATCAGTGAGCTAGAAGACATATGCAACTACAGCAACTCCTAGAAAAAAAAAATTAAAAAGCAAGAGGAGAGCCTAAGAGAACTTTGGGATCACACGAAAAAAAAAAAAAAACAATATCCGCATAATTAGGGTTCCAGAAAGAGTGGAAAATGAACAAGGATTAGAGAACCTGTTTGAAGAAATAATGACAGAAAATTTGCCCAATATAGGAAAGAAAAAACCCACACAAATCCAAGAAGCTCACAGAGTCCAAAGCAAAATGAACCCCAAAAAACTGACACCAAGACATATTATAATTAAATTGGCAAACACCAACGACAAAGTAAGAATCATAAAAGTGGCCAGAGAGAAACAGAAAGGAACCCCCATAAGAGTTCCTACTGACTTCTCAACAGAAACACATCAGGCCAGAAGGGAATGGAATGAAATATACAAAGTCATGCAAAGGAAGGGTCCGAATCCAAGAATACTGTACCCTGCAAGGCTTTCAATCAAAATTGAAGGTGAAATCAGAAGCTTCACAGACAAAAAAGGGCTAAGGGAATATATTACCACCAAACCAGCTATGCAAGAAATGTTAAAGTGTCTGCTGTAATAAAAAGAAATAGGAAGCGAAGAAGGAACTCTGGGCTAAAGACTAAAAATTACGGCAGATAAATACCTATCAATAATAACTTTAAATGTAAATGGATTAAATGCACCAATCAAGAGACATAGGGTAATCGATTGGATAAGAAAACATGATCCACATATCTGCTGTCTACAAGAAACCCACCTCAGGAAAAGAGATGCACACAGATTGAGGGTGAAGGGATGGAGGATGGTATTTCAGGGTAATGGAAATGAAAAAAAAAAAAGCTGGGGTTGCAATACTTATATCCGACAAATTAGATCTCAAAGTGAAGGACATAACAAGAGATAAAGAAGGCCACTTCATAATATTAAAGGGAACAATCTAACAAGAAAAAATAACTCTGGTAAACATATACACACCCAATATAGGAGCACCTAAATACATAAAACTATTCCTGGAGGGTATTAAGGGAGAGATTTACAGCAATACAATCATAGTAGGAGACTCTAATACCCCACTGTCACCACTGGACAAATATTCTAAACAAAAACTCAGCAAAGAAACATCAATCCTAAATGACCCACTAGACCAAATGGAATTAATAGACATCTTCAGAATATTTTACCCCCAAATCACAGAATATACATTCTTCTCCAGTGCACATGGGTCATTTTCAAAGATAGATCATATGTTGGGTCATAAGAAAAGTCTCTTCAAATTCAAGAAGATAGAAATCATATCAAGCAGTTTCTCAGACCACAGTGGCATAAAACTGGAAATCAACTGTAATAAAAACAATAGAAAGAAATCAAACACTTGAAGACTAACCAGCATGCTATTAAACAACAACTGGGTTACCAGAGATATCAAGGAAGAAATAAAAAAAACAGCATGGCAAAAAATGCAATGACAACACAATACAAAATTTATGGGACACAGTGAAAGCAGTCTTGAGAGGGAAGTTCATAACCCTACAAGCCTACTGCAAAAAAACAGGAAACATCTGTAATAAATTACCTGACGCTACAACTCAAAGAGCTAGAATGAGAGCAACAAGAAAATCCCAGTGTACTCAGAAGGAAGGAAATAGTGAAGATCATAGAGGAGATAAACAACTTGGAGACCAAAGAAACAATTCAAAAGATCAACAAAACCAAGAGCTGGTTCTTTGAAAGGATAAAGCAGATTGATGGACCTCTAGTCAGGCTCACCAAGAAGCAAAGAGAGAAGACCCAAATAAACAAAATCAGAAATGAAAGAGGAGAAATAACAACAAACCCTGTGGAAATACAAAGGATTGTTAAAAAATACTGTGAACAACTCTATTCCAACAAATTGGACAACCTGCAAGAAATGGACATTTTCCTAGAAAAATATAACCTCCCAAAACTCAATGAGGAGGAAACTAAACATCTCAATAGTACAATAACTATGGAAGAAATTTAAGTAGTAATCAAAAAACTTCCAGCAAATAAAAGCTCTGGACCAAATGGATACACAGGAGAGTTTTACCAAACATTCAAGGAAGAATTGAAACCTATCCTTCTCAGACTATTCAAAAACATTCAAGAAGAAGAAACACTTCCAAACACCTTCTATGAAGCCAGAATCACCCTAATGCCAAAAACAGAAAAAGACAACACAATGAGAGAGAAATATAGGCCAATATCTCTCATGAACATAGATGCCAAAATCCTCAACAAAATTCTAGGAAATCGGATACAGCAGTACATCAGAAAGATCATACACCATGACCAAGTAGGATTCATCCCAGGAATGCAAGGATGGTACAATATCTGCAAATCAATAAACGTGATACATCACATAAACAAATTGAGAGATAAAAATCACATAGTCGTATCAATTGATGCCGAAAAAGCATTTGACAAAATCCAACACCCTTTCTTGATAAAAACTCTCAGCAAAGTTGGAATAGAAGGATCATACCTCAACATCATAAAAGCTATATATGATAAACCCACAGCTAACATCATAATCAATGGGCAAAAACTAAAACCATGTCCCCTAAGAATAGGAACAAGACAGAAATTCCCACTCTCACCTCTCCTGTTCGACATAGTACTGGAAATATTAGCCATTGCAATTAGACAAGAAGAAGAAATAAAAGGCATCCAAATTGGAAAAGAAGAAGTAAAGCTGTCCTTATTTGCAGATGACATATTACTGTACATAAAAATCCCAAAGGACTCCATTCCAAAACTAATTGACTTAATTAATGAATTCAGCAATATAGCAGGATACAAAATTAATGATTAGAAGTATGTGGCATTTCTATACACTAATAGTGAATTCACAGAAAGAGAAACAAAAAAAGCAATCCCATTTACAATCGTACCAAAAAAATTAAGATACCAAGGAATAAACCTAACTAAAGAGGTAAAAGACCTATATGCAGAAAACTACAGGACACTGAAAAAAGTGATAGAAGAAGATGTTAACAGATGGAAGAGCATACCATGCTCATGGATTGGGAGAATCAACTTCATTAAAATGTACATACTAGCCATAGCAATCTATAGATTCAATGCACTACCCATTAAAATACCAACGACATATTTCACAGACCTAGAAAGAATTCTTCATAGATTCATCTCGAACAAAAAAAGACCACAAATAGCCACAGCAATTCTGAGAAAGAAGAATAAAGTAGGTGGGATCTCCATACCATATTTCAAGCCATACTACAAAGCAACTGTTCTCAAAACAGCCTGGTACTGGCACAAGAACAGACTTATAGACCAATGGAATAGAATAGAGAACCCAGATATCCACCCAAACCACTATGCTCAACTAATATTTGACCAAGGAGGCATGAACATACAATGGAGCCAAGACAGCCTCTTCAGTAAATGGTAATGGGAAAACTGGACCACCAACTAACACCAAATATAAAAATAAACTCAAAATGTATACAGGACTTAAACATTAGAAGGGAAACCATAAAAATACTAGAGGAATTCACAGGCAGCACAATCTCTGACATATTCCGAAAAAACTTCTTCACTGATACTGCTCCAGAGACAATTGAAGCTAAAGAAAAAATAAACAAATGGGACTATATCAAAATAAAAAGCTTTTACACAGCAAAAGAAACCATCAACAAAACAACAAGAAAGCCCACTGTATGGGAGAACATATTTGCAAATGTTATCACCGATAAAGGTTTAATCTCCAAAATCTACAGCCAACTTATACAATTTAATAAAAGGAAGATAAACAATCCAATAAATAAATGGGCAATGGACCTAAATAGAACCTTTTCAAAAGACGACAGACGGTTGCCAAGAGACACGTGAAAACATGTTCAAAGTCACTAATCATTATTATCCAAGAGATGCAAATCAAAATGACAATGCGATACCATCTTATACCTGTCAGAATGGCAATTATCAAGAAATCAACAAAGGACAAGTGTTGGCGAGGATGCGGAGAAAAAGAAACCCTGGTGCACTGTTGGTGGGAATGCAGACTGGTGCAGCCATTGTGGAGAATTTATGGAGTTTCCTCAAAAAACTAGAAATGTATCTCCCATTTGACCCTGTAATTCCACTCTTAGGAATTTATTCTAAGAAAGCACAAATACCAATCAGGAAGGATTTATGCACCCTTATGTTCATAGCAGCACAATTTACAATAGCTACAATTTGGAAACAGCCTACGTGCCCATCAGCAGATGAGTGGATCAGAAAACTATGATACATCTACACAATGGAATTCTATGCTACCATTAAAAAGAAGGAATTCTTACCATTTGCAGCAACCTGGTTGGAACTGGAGAGCCTTATGCTTAGTGAAATAAGCCAGTCAATGAAGGAGAAGCATCACATGATCTCACTCATTTTTGGCTAATAAAAAACTTTATAAACTGATGAACAAAAGGATAGATACAGAGGCAGTAAAGCATGAAACAGACTGTGAAATTACAGCAGGAAGATTAAGGTTAGGTGAGGTAGATAAGAGATCAATCAAAGGACTTGTATGCATGAATATAAGTATAACCAATGAACATAGACACTTGGGAGTTGGGGTATGCCTGGGAGGGAGGGGGGCAATGGGGAGATATGTATTAAAAATTAATAAAATAAAATAAATTAAAAATTAAAATAAAATAAAGATCTGCGCATAAATAAATGACATAGAGCCACCCGCCCCCCCGCAAAAAAAAAATACCAACAACACTACAAAAGGGTGATGAAACCAAGAGCTGGTGCTTTGCAAGTATAAATAAGATTGATGAACCTCTAGCCAGGCTCATCAAGAAGCATAGAGAAAACATCCAAATAACAAAATCAGAAATTAACGAAGAAAAATAACAGTAGACACCACAGATATACAAGGGATTGTAAAAATAAATACTATGAACAACTTTATTCCAACAAACTAAACAACCTGAAGGAAATGGACATATTCTAGAGAAATATGACCTTCCAAAATTCAATCAAAAAAAATTTTTTTAAAAATCTCAGTAGGAAGATTAACTAAGAAGGAAATTGAAGCAATAACAAAAAGCTTACAGCAAACAAAAGGCCAGACATCTGCACAGGGGAGTTTTACCAAACATTCAAAGGCGAACTAAAATCTATGCTTCTCAGACTATTCCAAAAAATTCAAGAGGAAGGAACACTCCTAAGCTCTTTCTAAGAAGCAGCAATCCCCAAAAGATAGAGACAATATAAAGAAAGAGATTGCTAGGCCCTTATCCCTTATGAACATAGATGCTAAAGTCCTCATCAAAATTCTAGCAAATCTAGAAAATGTCTATTTCCTCTAGGTTGTTTAGTTTGTTGGAATAAAGTTGTTCATAGTATTTTTTTTTTACATCCCTTCTATAATTGTGGGGTATGCTGTTATTTCTCTTGTTTCATTTTGGATTTTATTTATTTGGATCGTCTCTCTTTGCTTCTTGGTGAGCCTGGCTAGAGGTTCATCAATCATAATATAATGCTAGATCTGGCTAGCAAATCAGATCCAGCACTATATTAGAATGTGGGATTTATTCCAGGGATACAAGTGGGATTTATTCCAGGGATGCAAGGATAGTACTATATCTGAAAATCAATAAACGTGATACATCACATAAACAAATTGAGAGACAAAAATCAAATGATCATATCAATTGATATAGAAAAAGCATTTGACAAAATCCAACACTCTTTCTTGATAAAAATCAAAGTGGTAATAGAGGGATCATACCTCAACATAATAAAAGCCATATCTGGCAAACCTAAAGCCAACATCACACTCAATGGGCAAAAACTAAAAGCATTTCACCTAAGATCAGGAGCAAGACAAGGATGCTAACTCTCACCACTCCTGTTTCACATAGTACTGGAAGTACTTGCCATAGGGATCAGACAAGAAGAAGAAATAAAAGATATCCAAATTGGAAAAGAAGAAGTAAAATTCGTAATTCACAGTTAACATTATACTGAACATAAAAAACTCTAAAGACAACAAAAAAAAATATTTTTATATGTAATAAATGAAGTCAACAATGTAGCAGGACACAAAATTAACTGTCGGAAACCAAACATTGTTCTTACTAAATGGATGTAAACAGGAGGCCAGAAGGCTGGTCAACCTTAACTGCTCTGAAAGGTCAGAGCTAATTACTCACTGTTTAGTTGAAACATTGTTGGCTGAAGCAACCTCTACCTGTTTGTTTCATGTTAATTACTGTTTTTGTTATTTCCTGCCTAAAGGCTAGAGGTGTGTCCCAAAGCCTTAATAAAAGGGAGAAAAAGGCCAGAGCAAGTGGCAGTCCTTTCCACTAGAGGAAGGCTCCCGCCTGGCCCCCCAATATCGCCAAATTAATATTTTCTAGTCTCTCATTTCATTTGCGTGCGGCCTCCCTCAGAACCCGAACCCTGAACTGGAAACCCTGAACCACGCGGGATGTGGTAAGAGGTTCCCACAATTAACAGAAGGAAATCTATGGCATTTTTGTACACCAATAGTGAACTTACAGAAATAGACATTAAAAAAAAAAACAATCCCATTCACTATTGCAGCAAAAAAATTAAGTTACCTAGGAATAAACTTACCCAAGAAGGTAAAAAACAAAGATCCCTACTTGGAAAACTACGGGACATTGAAAAAAGAGATAGAGGAAGACATAAGCAAATGGAAGACTATACTGTGTTCATGGATTGGTAGAATCAACATCATTAAAATGTCCATACCAGCCAGTGCAATCTATAAATTCAATGTAATCCCCATTAAGATACAATGGTATATTTCACAGACTTACGGCAAACACTCCAAAAATTCTTATGGAACAAAAAAAGACCCCAAATAGCTGCAGTAATTCTGAGAAAGAAGTACAAAGTTGGAGGGATCTCAATACCAGATATCAAGCTGTATTACAAAGCCACTGACCTCAAAACTGTCTCATGCTGTCATAAGAATAGACATATTGATCAATGGAATAGAACAGAGAACCCAGAAATTGACCCAAGCCATTATGCTCAATTAATATTTGACAAAGGAGGCAAGACCATATAATGTAGTCAAGACAATCTCTTCAATAAATGGTGTTGGGAAAATTGGACAAATACATGAAAAAAAAGTGAAACTAGAATACCAACTTACACCATATACAAAAATAAACTCAAAATGAATAAAGAACTTAAAGATGGGAAACCATAAAAATCTCAGAGAAATCTATAGACAGCAATATATCAGACATAAGTTATAATAATATCTTTACAGACAAAGCTCCTAAGGCAATGGAAAGGAGAAAATAAACAAATGGGACTACATCAAAATAAAAAATTTTTGCACAGCAAAAGAAACAGATCATCAAATCTCAGAGGGAAGGCAGGAAAGGATGTTGGGAGGGCTCGAGAACAACCAAAGGGCTTGTATGCATGCATATAAGCATAACCAATGGATGCAGACACAAGGGGGAGGGGAATATATGCAGAGGGGAACAGTGCAGGGCAAGGAGACATATGTAATACCTTAATCAATAAAAAATTTTAAAAAATATTGAAAGTGAAAGGCAATGAATGGAATGGAATGAAATTATGCATGAGAGCAAACGATGTTTAATATTTAATTTAAATATTGGACCAGTGAGGAATTCTTAAACAGAACCCATAAAACAATGAACAAAGGTAAAAAAAAGAGACTACATTGAAATTTAAAAAAAATATTTCCATCAAAAGCAAAATATACAAAGCATTTCTTCAAATAATTACTGGAAGACAGGTGGTTCAATAGAAAAAGGGGCAAATGATTTAAATATCTAAATTTTCGCTAAATATTTGGTGATCTAGTCAACTTCAAACATTATAAAAATTAAATAAAAATTACAAAATCCCAACATAATGTTCAAAATTAAAAGTCTAAAAGACTATCAACACCAAAGATTGCCAAGGATGTAGAATGATGGAAATTGTCATACTTGGTGATGGAAGAGAAAATAGTACAAATTACTGCATAAAACCACTTGGAAGTATTGACTAAAGTTGAATATTCACATACTTCAAGATCCAGCAATTATATATTAAAGTATATATCTAGCATAAATGTGTACATACTTGTACCAAAATGCATGCCAAGCAACCATCATGGCAAATTAATAATAACTAAAATTCAGAAGCAATATAAATGTTCCTCAAACTTACAGTAAATAAATATATTGTTTTAGGTTCATAAAACTAAATGTTATACAACAATGTAAATAAACAAACTACCATTATAAGTGATATTGTGGATGAAGCTTACAAACATAATATTGGAATAAAGAAGCCAGGAAGAAGTATACAGTACAATTATATTCATACAATATTCAAAAATAAGTGAGACTAATGTGTAAATAAAAATCAGCATGGTAGTTTAAATTGGAATTGATTAATTAAAAATGAATATTTACACTAACAATAGATAGTAATTAATTAAAAGAGAAAACTATAATATTTTCATATGATATCAATAATGCATACAATAAAAACCAACAGTAAAATGCTAAAAACTTGTAGTAAACTAGGCATAGAAATGAATTTTCTTAAACTGATGAAGGATAGCTACCAAATATTATATACAGTAGTAGTATTCCATTCAGAAGCAAAAAAGAAAAAGAAAGAAAGAAAAGTATCTATTATTGCAACCAGTATTCAGTATTGTACCAGTGATCCCATTTTATGCAATAGCATAAGAAATGGGATTTGATAATTTAAAAGAAAGAAAAATTGTCATTATTTCTAGATTATGTCTATCTATTTAGGAAAGCTAAAAAATCCATACAAAGACTATAAAAACTAATTAGAAAATTAGTTGATCTAGGTTTCTGGATAATAAGATCAGCATGCAAAATTCAATAATATTCCTAAATACCCGCAATTTATAATATGATAAAAAAAGTCTTAAGAGCATAAATATAATCAGTAATGTATGTAAGGTACAAGGAAATAAATCTGCTAAATTGTGAAAGACTTCAGGGGTAGATTTACAAAACAATGCATATTACAGAGTGACTGACAGCAGTGAAGTAGAAGACAAGAAAGCTCCAAGTCCTTTCTTCCAGGAAACCTCTAAAACACCAGAAAGTGACTGCAATAACTACAGGAACCTTAGAACACTTTTCAAGTTTACAGAAACCAAGTGGACATCCAGTCAAGAAAAAGCTACTTCCAAAATGTTAGGAAATTCTGTGTCATGTTTACTCACTCTTGTCATATCCTGCCTGTTTTCACAACAGTGTTGGTCTGGAGGAGCAGCAGCCCATTTTCCTATTGCCTCCTTCAAATCAGAAGAAAAGCCAGCCTTATTTTCAGTGGCCTAACCTGGTTGGGGAGTGCTTTAACGATTGGTGTTTGTTTTATCTAGGTCCCAAACCAGAGGGTACTTTTCATGGAAGCTGCAGAGGGACTATAGACCTGCAGACTCCTAGGACAAGAGATTACAGGTGAAAACAGACACTAGAACATCTAAGTTTCCGAAGACAAACAGGAGTGACACTCTTTAATAAATTAAGACTTTTTTTAAAAGCTATGTATATAGAAGAACATGAAAACCCACACAAACAGGCGCAGGCAAGCTGCATGTACATAAAGGACATGAGAATAACATAAATTTTTGCCTAGAGCCAATCCCTACATTTAAAACATATTTAGCTAAATAGTGAAGGTTTAGAACATATTTAGCTAAGTAGTGAAAAAATGTGTTGGCACAGAACTAGTCTGAAAAGATAAGAGAGGTGATTTGTTCTCAAAAGTCAATTTTAAAAATTTGTTTGAATTTATTGGGGTGACATTGATTAATGCAATTATATAGGCATCAAGTGCACAATTGTATAATATATCATCAGTATATTGTACTGTGTGTTTAGCACCCAAAGTCAAGTCCCCTTCCATCACCATTTACCTCTCACCCCATTTAACTTCTTCTACCTGCCCCATCCTCCTTCCCAGTAATCACCATATTGTTTGCTTGTGTCTATAAGGTATTTTTTTTTCTCTTAATCCCTTTATCTCTTTTACTTAGCCACCCTCCCCGCCCCGCCACTCCATTTTCCTCTGACAGCTGTCAGTCTGTTTTCTATATCAATGAATCCCATTTATATTTTGCTTGTTTGTTTGGTTGGTTCATTAGATTCCACAGATAAATGAAATCATATAGTACTTGTTCTTCTCTGACTGGTTTATTTCACTTAGAATAGTACCTTATAGGTCCATCATGCTGTAGCAAAAGATTTCCTTCTTGTTATGGCCAAATAATATTCTATTGTGTAAATGTACCACAGCTTTTTAAATCTACTTATGAGCACTTCCAAAACTTGGCTAAAGCGTAATATGCTAATTAGACCCAATGTCCTTCTGGACAATCTTCTGGATAAAGCCAGGGCTGTGAGGGAAGCCCGAGTCACCCATGCCTGCTGGCAGCTGGAGGGAAGCCCAAGTCCTGGGTGCCAGCAGCTGGGGGAAGGAAGGTCTACTCTTACATGAATTTCATGCATTGGGCCTCTAGATGTAAATAATGCTGCAATGAATACAGGAAGACAAACATTTTTTTGGATTAGTATTTCAGTTTTCTTTGGATATATTCCCAGAAGTGGAATCACTGAGTCAAATTACAGTTCCATTTTTAATTTTTAAAAGCCAATTTTCAAAACATATAAATAAACATAAGCTCAAACAATTGAAGAAAGTAAATTGGCTGAAGCCATTTCTTAAGATGCACAGGCATCAGACTTACTAGATAAAGATTTTAAAATAATTCTTTTAAATATGCTCAAAGAACTAAAGAAAGCCACAAAGAACTAAAGAAAATAAGAAAAATTACATATATTATCAAATGAAAAATATCACAAATAAAAATTATAAAATGAAAACAAAGAGAAAATTGGGACCTGAAAAATATAATAAATAAATTTAAAACTTACTAGAGGGGTTCAACAGCACATGTGAGTAGATATAATAAAGAATCAGTGAACATGAGTATAGAAAATTTAAAATCATTCAGTATGACTTGTAAGAAGAAAAAAGAATGAAGAAAAATAAAGAGAACCTAAAGAACTTATGGTATAGCATCAATGAGAGCAATGAGAGCAATATATATATATATATGTCTCAGAAGATGGTGAGAGAAAGAAAGAGGATGAAAAGTTATTGAAAGAGACTTCCCAAATTTAATGAAATACATGAATTTACAAATTTAAGAAACTTATGAGTTCTAAGAAAAACTTATGAGTCCTACAATGAGACAAATAATAATAATCTCACTGTTGAAAACTAAATAAAAGAGAGGACCCTGAAAACAGCAAGGGAAAACAATCACAAAAGAAAGAATCCTTAATATGATCATCTGCTGAAACTTTGGAGGCTGTAGAGTAGTGAGGTGATACAAAGTGCTGGCAGAAAAAAAAACCACACCTGTCAACCAATAATTCTATACCAACAAAATTGTCCAAAAATAGAAGAAACAACAAAATATTCCCTGATAAAATCTGAGGAAATTCATTACTATTTGATCTACCCTACAATAAATGCTAAAAAGGTGTTTTAAATTGAAATTAAAGGATACTAAACAGTAAATCAAAGCCATATGCAGACATAAAGCTCTATGAGAAAACTAAGTGCATTGGCAGATATAAAAACCAATACTATTGTGTAATTTTTATTTATACTCAACTGTATTTTATGCAGGATTTAAAAAGGAAAATGAATAAAGATAATTATAATTAGTAGTGGGTACACAATGTATAAAGTTGTAATTGTGACAATAATAACAAAGTGTTGAGGCAGAAACAAAGCTATATAAGAGCAGAGTTTCATATGTGATTGAAATTTAGTTGGTATCAATTCTAAATAGATTGTGATAACATTAGAATGTTATATGAATTTCTCAAGGTAATCACAAATAAATATCTTTGAATACACATGAAAGGAAACAAGAAAAGTATCAAAACATGTATATACAAAACATATTCTATACAATGGAAAGAAGGAAACATGACATATATAAAATAACAAAATGGCCAAAGTAAGTCTCTCCCTATTAGCATTTACTTTAATATGTTTTTTAAATTGATTTCAGAGTGAGGGAGGGAAAAGAGAGAAATAGGAACATTAATGTTGAAAGAAAATTGTAGATCAACTGCTCCCTGCAAGCCCTCCACTGGAGATCAATACCAAAACTGCAATCTTCTGGCTCATAGGTTGATGCCCAACCATGGAGCCATACTGGCAAGGCAGTATTCATTTTAAATGCAAATGAATTTAATACCTCATTCAACAAGCACATATTGGCAAAATGAATGTAAAAAGACAACAACAAAATGATCTAACAATATGATCCAGTGAGATTCATTGAAATTTAAGGACATAAATAAGTTAAAAGTAAAAGGACAAAAAAGAAAATCTATGCAAATGGTGCCCAAAAGATCTGGATGGCTATACTATCATTAGACAAAATAGAATTTAAGTCCATAACTGTTACAAGAACAAATGCCATGTGATTTCACTTACATGTGCAATCCAAAGAACAAAATAAATAAACAAAATAGAAACTGACTCATTGATGTAGAGAAAAAGAGAATGATGTTTGCCAGAATGAAGGGGCATTGGGAATCTAGGTAAAAAAATTGAAGGGATTAAGAAGTATAAATTGGTAGTTATAGAATAGTCATAGGAATATAAATTATAGCATAAGGAAGTAAATAATATTGTAATAACTATGTATGGTGCCAGGTAGTATTTGAAATATTGGGGGAACCAATTTCTAAAGTATATGATTGTCTAATCATTATATGTTCACCCAAAAATAATACAAAATAATATTGACTGTAATTGAAAAATATAAATAAAAATTCCAGAAATGAACAAATACAACATTATAAATTGATAAAAGGGCCAGTTCACCATGAGGAATAGTTATACACATGTACATCAAACATCAGAGCTTCAATGTATATGAAGTAAACAGTAACAGATTTGAAAAGAGAAATAGACAGCTGAATAATAGGAGTTGGCATCTTGAATAGAGAATTTGAACAACACTGTAACACAGTTGGACCTAATGACATATACAGAATACTTGACCCAACAACAACAGGATACACATAGTTTACAAGTACATATGAGATATTCCTGGGAGAGACCACATAATACGCCACAAATCAAGTCTAATAATTTAAATATATATACAAAACATCTTCATGACCACATTGGGATTAAGTTGAAAATCATAACATGAGGAAAACTTGAAAATGTACAAATATGTGGAAATTAAATACCCTTTTTTCAGCAACAAATTGGTTAAAGAAGAAATGACAAAGGAAATTAAAAAATAAATAAAACAACACACCAAAAGTTATGGGATGCATTGAAAGCAGTACTAAGAGGAACATTTTATAGTTATAAATGCTAAGAAAAATAAATATTTCGCCTTGGCAGTATGGCTTAGTTGGGTTGGTGTCATCTGTGTACAGAATTCTCAGTCAGGGTACATGTCTGGGCTGTGGGTCTATCCCTCATGGTGAGGTTGTGGAGCAACTGATAGATGTTTTGTTCACATAAATGTTTCCCTCCCCTTCCCTCTCTCTAAAAAAAAAAAAAAAAGAAAGAAAGAAAGAAAAGGAAGAAAGAAAGAAAGGAAGGAAGAAATAAAGAAAATCAATAGAAAACTATTTTTAAAGCAAAATCTCAAACCAATAACCAAACTTTATTTCTTTAACAAGTACAAAAAGAATAATCTAAACTCAAATTTAGCAGAAAGAAGGTGTGAACCCTGAGAAAAAAGAGACATACTAAGAAAAGCTCTGTGGCTAACTGGGCTCATTTTTAAAAAACAGAACCCAGCAGCCATTTCTACACAGAGGATCTCACACTAAGTGCACTTCAGAGAGCAGCCTGCCCTGGACTTCTGGCCTTTCCACTAAACTGCCCATTTCAGGGTGTTTCTGCATCTGAGCCAGCCCTTATGAAGGAGTTCTTAGAATCTTATTTCAACCAATAAGATGGAGGCTTCTTCCGTCCAATCAGACCTGCACAGCTCTGACCAACCAGAGTGGTTCTATTTTGGTCTGTGGACAAAAAGGGACACATGCTGACCTGACAAGCTCAGGGGAGACGGCAGTCTTACAAACTCAGAGACCTAAAGTCACCACAAAGGATGGTCTGAAATTAAACTTTAGTTAAATGTGGTTATGGTGGGCCGTTATATCCCCGTTATCTTCATTAACAAGGTTAACCTTTATCTTAACTGAGCCTATCTATCTTTTTGCATCTATGATAACATACCCTTGAAATGTCTGGGTAACTTGTAACTTCCCATTTTTCTGGAGCCCCTGGGGCACAACCAAATGTGGTGGGCAACAGGATAGATATCACAAATTGCTTCATTATCATGTTAATTGTTCCTGTACCCACTTAAGTATGTGTCCATCATTTTACCTTTTATCCAATCCCAGGGGTTTCCCACCACTTTGCTTTATCCCACCTTCTTAATCTATCACCAATGAATTCATATAACCCACATATGTCCCTCCTTTGATTGCAATCTTACCTAATAATAGATAAACATGTAAATTGACTGTACCTCCACTATGCCCACAGCCAATCAGAGTGATTATGCAAATTAGAGGACCAAAGATGGCAGCCGCCCAGCTGCTCCAGGCATAGAGTGGCCAGGCCGGGCAGGACGCCTGCTATGAAAAAAAGGGGAGGGAGGCGAAGGAATCTATAGGAGCAGGGTGGCAGTGAAGACAAGGCTGGAATCTGCAGCGAAGATGAAGAAGGCAGACTCTGGCTGGAGTGAAGGCCTGGATCCCGGGTGCTGGAGGAAAACCTGTGCTAGAAGCCAAGGGCAGGAAGGCATATTGCACTAATCTCTTTGTACAACAGGCCTCTAGTGTATAAATATAAATATAAATATAAATATAAATATAAATATAAATATAAATATAAATATAAATATAAATATAAAATATAAATATAACTCGTCATTCTCCGGAGCATTATCTCAATTCGTTGAGGTTCTGTTTCCCAGCATATATAGACAGCTTGGCTCAAATAAACTCACAAAAATTCTTTACAGGTTTCAATGTTGTTTATTACATTAACAGGCCAATCAGAACAGTGCTTTTTGGATCAATCAACTGCAAAGATTTAGAGTTCTCAGTCCAACCAGGGCTGAGGACTTCTGTCCATGGAAGCCAGCTTCCCTCTGGTTTTAAGAGAGTACTTTCCTTTCAAAACTGAAGACTACATCCCCCTGGCTGAGCTAAAACACCATGGTTGTCTCATTGGAGCAGAGTGAAGCAGACCTGTGCAGAACAGACAGATAGTCTCAGTTAAGATAAAGGTTGACCTTGTCAGTGAAGATACCTGCCTTGGATGTAACTGCCCACCATAACTGCGTTTAGTTAAAGTTTAATTTCAGACCATCCTTTGTGGTGACTTTAGGTCTCTTGAGTTTGTAAGGTTGCAGTCTCCCCTGAGCTTGTCAGGTCAGCATGTGGCCATTTTTGTCCATAGGCCAAAATAGGGCCACTCTGGTTGGTCAGAGCTGTGCAGGTCTGATTGGATGGGAGAAGCCTCCATCCTACTGGTTGAAATCAGATTCTAAGAACTTCTTCATAAGGGCTGGCTCAGATACAGACCAAAGCACTGGAGTAGACCAGCATGGAGCAGAACAGAGTTGTCTGGCCTTAGGCCTGGCCAAAGGCTGCCTCACAGTCATGCTGTTTTCACACCCTGCTCTATCACAATTGAGCTGCTTTGCACTGAATATAGTTACCTTCTTCATCACACCCCATAAGGAAAATTTCTGAGGGCTTTGAATTCTTGCCAATGACCATCAGTTAACAAAAGATACAATAAAGACTAGAATAAAATAAAATAGAGATTAAAATAACACTGGAGATAATCAATGAAACTAAAAGTAATTGGAAAAGATCACAGAGTTAACAAACTTTTACTATATTGACTAGGGAAACAAGTGAAGACACAAATCACTAAAATCAAAAGTAAAGTGTGAACAGTCCTACTGATTTTATACAGATATGGGGTAGGCGAAAGTAAGTTTATAGTTGTGAGTATGTAAAACAACTTATTCTTGTGTAATTTATTAATTATTATATTATTTTTTCCATACAAACAACTATAAACATTCTTTTGCCCACGTGTGAGAACCATACCAGGTCCCCAGATAGTCAAGGCTGATGGGAGCACAGGATGACCAAAGGCCACTCTGGGCATGTCCCTAAATGGTATGTTCAAGGAATCTAAGCCTGGGAATCCTAATCAGGCCAAGATACCATGAGCAGGTGCAATGCCACATAGTACACTGTGCCCTTCAGTAGCCAATGTGATAGATGGCACAAAGCCTTCTTTGTCTAACCTATAAAAGTAGGTTACTGACCAGTCTAGTTGGCTGAGGCAGGAGTGAGAAGTCTGCTGGAGTATTGAGAAAAAGCAGCTGGGATGGAGTGTGTGAGGAAGTCTGCTAGAGAGAGCAGCTGGGCAGGAGAGATAGAAGAAACTGCTGAGCCAAAGAGCTCAGATAACACTACAATGTGAAGAGGTGAGTCTAAGAGACCTTGTATGGCTTTGCTTAGATAATAGCTGTGGATATAGAGGCTGATGCTGCTTTATGGGAAAGATCTATGTTCACCAGCCATTGTCCAGATGCCTGCCTGCATGGACTGTGCTGTGAGGACTGTTCTGTCTGATGGCAATATGCCATTGGCTTCTGCAGTAAAGACACATTCCTATACACCCACAACCTCTCATGGCTTCTACGTCTAAGATCCAGCGTCCTAGGAGGTCCAGCCCCAGGAAGAGGGGCTCAGACCCAACACCCATGACTAGCAAACAGAGGATAAAGGAGGAACTTGGACTAAGTTCCCAACAGTTTGTACTGTGGGCAGGTTGTGAGAAGGACTAGGTCTGGCATAGTCGAAAAGGAGAATTTAGAAAAATACATGGACTCACCCAGCAGAGCTGTGCAGTGCTCTTGCTACTGGCTCTGACACCATAGCTGTGTAAAGATTGTAAGGCACCCTGACCGGTTTGGCTCAGTGGATAAAGTATCAGCCTGCAGACTTAAGGGTCCTGGGTTCAATTCCGGTCAAGGGCATGTACCTTGGTTGTGGGCACATCCCCAGTGGGAGGTGTGCAGGAAGTAGCTGATCCATGTTTCTCTCTCATCGATGTTTCTAACTCTCCCTATCTCTGTAAAAAATCAATTTAAAAAAATGACAACACAATGAAAGAGAATTACAAGCCAATATTACTCATGAACATAGATGCCAAAATCCTCAACAAAATTCTAGCAAATCAGATACAGCAGTACATCAGAAAGATCATACACCATGATCCCAGTAATGCAAGAATGGTACAATATCTGCAATAAACATGATACATCACATAAACAAACTGAGAGGTAAAAATCACATAGTCATATCAATTGATGCAGGAAAAGCATTAGACAAAATCCACCACCCTTTCCTGATAAAAACTCTCAGCAAGGTGGAAATAGAAGGATCATACCTCAACATCATAAAAGCCATATATGATAAACCCACAGTTAACATCATACTCAATGGACATAAACTAAAACCATTTTCCCTAAGAACAGGAACAAGACAGGGATGTCCACTTTCACCACTCCTGTTTGACATAGTACTGAGAGTATTAGCCATTGCAATTAGACAAGAAGAGGAAATAAAAGGCATCCAAATTGGAGAAGAAGAAGTAAAACTGTCCTTATTTTCAAATGACATGATACTGAACATAAAAAATTCAAAAGACTCCTCCAAAAACTAATAGACTTAATAAATGAATTCAGCAATGTAGCAGGATACAAAATTAATGCCAAGAAATCTGTGGCATTTCTATACACTAATAGTGAAATTACAGAAAGAGAGACTAAAAAAGCAATCCCATTTACCATCACACCAAAAAAAATTAAGATACCTAGGAATAAACTTAACTAAGGAGGTAAAAGATCTATATGCAGAAAACTAGAGGACACTGAAAAAAGAGATAGAGCACGACAAACAGATCAAAGAGCATACCATGCTCATGGATTGGGAGAATCAACATCATTAAAATGTCTATACTTACCCAAAGCAATCTATAGATTCAATGCACTCTCCATTCAAATACCAATGGCATATTTCACAGACCTAGAAAGAATTCTCCAAAGATTCATCTGGAAAAAAAAAAAAGACCCCAAATAGCCTCAGCAATTCTGAGAAAGAAGAATAAAGTAGGTAGAATCTCAATACCAGATTTCAAGCTGTATTACAAAGCCACTGTTCTCAAAACAACCTAGTACTGGCACAAAAACAGAAACATAGACCAATGGAATAGAATAGAGAATCCAGATATCGACTCAAACCACTGTGCTTAATTAATATTTGACAAAGGAGGCATGAATATGCAATGGAGCCAAGACCCTCTCTTCAATAAATGGTGTTGGAAAAATTGTACAGATACATGCAAAAAAAAAAAATGAAATTAGACTATCAACTTACACCATACACAAAAATGAACTCCAAATGGATACAGGATTTAAACATGAGATGGGAAACCATAAAAATACTAGAGGAATCCACAGGCAGCACAATCTCAGACATATACCAAAACAATTTTTTTCACTAATACTGCTCCAAGGGCAATGGAAGCTAAAGAGAAAATAAACAAATGGGACTACATCAAAATAAAAAGCTTTTGCACAGCAAAAGAGACCATCAACAAAACAACAAGAAAGACCACTGTATGGGAGAACATATTTGCAAATGTTATCACTGATAAAGGTTTAATCTGCAGCATCTACAGCCAACTTATACAATTTAATAAAATAAAGATAAATGATCCAATAAAAAAAATTGGCAATGGACCTAAATAGAACCTTTTTGAAAGAAGACAGAAGGAAGGCCAAGAGACACATGAAAACATGCTCAAAGTCACTAATTATCCGAGAGATGCAAATCAAAATGACAATGTGATACCATCTCACACCTGTCAGAATGGCAATCATCAATAAATCAACAAAGGACAAGTGTTGGCGAGGATGTGGAGAAAAAGGAACCCTTGTGTACTGTTGGTGGGAATACAGACTGGTGCAGCCACTGTGGAGAACACTCTCTCTAAAAATTAATGGAAAAAAATATCTTTGGGTGAAAATCAAAAGAAAATAACAACATACATATACATTTTAAAAAGCATAAATAAATGGAACAACATCCAATGTTCATGGATTAAACAAATTAAGATGTCAAAGTTACCAAAAACTATCTACAGATTCAATGCAATCCCTAGAAAAATCCTAATGATTTTTTTTTGCCGAAATAGAAAAGCCGATCATTAAATTTCATTCAGGGATACTTAGGATGAGCCCCATTCACCTTTCTATCCCAAGAACAACCATACAGGACCCACTCACCTTTTCTCATCATCTAACACTTTTTCCTCTACTTTAATAATGTGCATGTCCAGAATGCCAATGAATTGACCATGAGTGAAAACAATCTAAAAAAAAAAGAGATTTAGAGAACTCACTCCTTGATTTCAAAACTTGCTTTAAAGCTACCGTAGTACTGGCATAAAGACAGATACATAAAACAATGAAACAAGATAGCTCAGAAATGATCCTTTGCAAAAATAGTCAAATGATTTTCAACAAGAGTACCAAGGATACTCATGAGGTAAAGAACAGTGTTTTCAACAAATGGTGCTGGGACACCTATATATTCACATGCAAAAACTGATTTTAAAAAGATTTCTACAATGAAATATTTGAGAGAGAGAAAGGAAGAGGGAGGCAGAGAAAAACATTGATGTGAGAGTGAAACATCTATCAACTGTGTTGTGCATGCCTCTTATCAGGGATTGAGTCCACAACTAGGGCATATGCTCTGACCAGAAATCAAGCTGGCAGTTTTTCAGTGCAATGGGCAATGCCCAATCAACACCAGCCAGGGAGCAAAGACTGAATTTTGACTCTTACCTTCTATTATATAATAATTAATTTAAAATAGATTAAAAATCTAAAAGTAAGTTCTAAAACTATAAAACTCTTAGAAAAAAAATAAAAGAAGTTCATGATAATGGATTTAGTAATGATTTGTGGGTATGAAACCAAAAACACAGGCAATAAAAAAAAAAGCATATAAATTGTATTTCATCAAAATTTGAAAATGTTGTGCATCAAAGGATATTGGAAAGGCAACCAACAGAATGAAAGAAAATATTTGCAAATAATATATATATATAGGGATAATTATCCAGATTACATAAAAACTTTTCCAACAATAAAAATGAAACAACCCAAATTTAAAATGTACTAAGGAATTGAGTAGGAAGTTCTTCAAAGAAGATACACAAATGACCCATAAGTACATGTGAAGATGCTCAACATCAAAATCATTAGAGAAATGCAAGTCAAACCACAATGACGTACCACTTCACACCCATTATGACGGCTGTTATCAATAAAAAAAAAGCAAGTAAAGAAAAAAACAAGTGTGTGTGATGATGTGGAGAAACTGGAACTCTAGTGAATTGCTGGTAAGAATATAAAATGGTGCGGCCACTTTAAAATACTGGCTGGCATTTCCTCTGAAAATTAAACTAAATACCTTATAGTCTTAAAATCTACTTTTAGAAATATATCCCAAATAATTGAAAGATATTTGTACACTCATGTTCAGAATAGCATTATTCATAATAGCCAAGGGGTGGAAACAGCCCCAATTTTATGATTAATTGACAAGGTGTGCTCCTTTTATAATGGAATATTCAGCCTTGAAATGGTATTAAATTCTGATACATATGTGAACCTTGAAGGGCTTATGCTAGATAAAATGTCAGACACATAAAAGAAGAAATATTATGTTACTCTACTGATATGAGGTACCTAGAATAGTCAAATTTATAAAACCAGAAAGAATAGTGGACACTGATCCTCCCTTCTTCCAACTGGTGGGCAGAATATGACATAACCTGCGTCCTGGACATATCTGAGTACCTAACCAGGCACCTTATATGGACCATACAATGAATCACCAATCAGCACCTGCCAAATACCCTAAGCTCTTGTCCCTATATGACCATACATTAAGCCACCAATCCCTTCAAAAGGCATGTTCACCTCTGCATGTGTTGCTATTCTTTCCTTGCAAGACAGCCCAGCAGGTCCTTCTCCTCTAATAAAGCCTGTAGTCCTGGTTTTCAGCCTGTCTGATCTTTCAGATACCAGGGGGTCGAGGGGGGTGAGGAGTTACTGTTTAACTGGTAGACATTCATTTTTAAAAAATGCAGAAGTTGTGGAGATAGATTTTGGTGAAGTTTGCATAATAATGTGCATGTTCTAAATGCCAATGAATTGCCCATTCAGAAATGTTTAAAATGGGTAAATTTCCTGTTACATATTTTTACCACAATAAAATAGACAATGTTAGAAACATTATTAAAGCCCAAGGAAATGAAAAGACCATATGACATGTTTCAGATGTGCCAACTTAGAGAGGTTCCTTGAAGATTGAAAAGCTCTCTCAGACTCACTGTATGCACTATTGCAAAAGGCTCCTACTTGTTTGCATCATCTCCTTTTAAATTTGACCCATTATATGGACTATCTCTTTAGTTCTCAAGTTAGCTTTTCTGTTTGGCACCATTTTCATTTGATTTTTTGTCATTCCTTACAAACCTATGTGCCCCCAGGGGACTTGATATGTGGTTGGGGATACTTAGGATAAGCCCCACTTACCTTTCTATCCCAAGAACCACCTGACAGGACCTATTCACCTTTGTGCATCATCTATCACCCTTCCTCTAGTTTCTCAACTTTTTCCAATCTAGTGATCAAATGGCTCAATGTATAAATTAACCCATCTCATTCCCACAACTCTGAATAAATTCAAGTCTTCCCCTTCAAACTATAATCCAAACTCTTAGCTTCACTTTTGTTACCAGACTACTGTTTATCCTATCATGCAGGCCGCATGTGGCCCACAACAAATATTTTTGCAGCCCAGCCAATATAATGGCATGTAAGAAATGCTTCAATAAAAATTTTGTAACTTAATTTTTACAATATCTTGTTATACATAATTATTGATAACGAACTACAATGTTCACTAATGACTGTTTACTACAATCATTTTGCACTCATTTCCCTTATATACCTTATGCGCAGATGCACCATTTCTCTCCACTAATATTAATAATGAATATTTTAGCAGCTGATTGCCATGTCATTAGTCTTGAACTAACTTGTTTGGTGTGGGCAACAGGAAATACTTTGCTTTTGGAGAAAGGTTTATTTGCATTATGCTTATTAATTGGTGCCAGTTACTCAGTGTCTGGTAAGTTAATATTCAAGAAAAATATTAATTTTTATTAAAATGTCCTATTATTTTATGTTAATGATTACTCATTTATTTCATCCCTTGTATTCAGCATGTCTCTATCAAAATAAATCTACGTTTCTATGAAAATTGAAGCTTTGTTTTTTTGTAGCTCTTATAAACTTAAACTTTGTTTATTTGGCTCATGTTAGCCTTTGACTTTGACATGCTCTGTAGTATGCAGGCTCTTCTAACACTGTCTTCTGATGTTATGATGGCAGTGTTCAATGAACGAAAGAGGAAAGAATGCACCATCCAGGCTCCCATCACCACCTTAGTGCAGCCCTAGTGCAGTAGTTCTTGCCAGGTTCCTCAGTGCAGTTCTAGTTACTAAAGCCAGTGGGCCCTATTTGGGCTTTACCTTGACTGAGACTTCCTTGAACTTGACATCTTTGATCATTTTCTTCTTCCTGATGTTTTCCCCACTTAGTTTCTTTTCAAGGTTGTGTCTTCTTTCTTATGTAGCATGTGCAGCTAATGACTGGCTTTTCAGGGATATAGAGGCCAGCTATCTTGTTTCAATTTGGGACTGTTCAGTCAGGTCTTCCTGTTCCATCCCAAGAGGAATCAAAGCTTCAGTTTGCAACTTAATTTCAGGTCACTTTCTCCTTCAGGCCAGTCTTTCCTTTCTTACAGCACTCTGTCTGGCATATGTTAGATATTGACAGAACTTACCTTTCATGTTAACAGTTTCAAACATACTCTTATCTTGGATTTTACTTTTGATGCTTCACTATCTCTCCAGAATCTACTGTGCCAATAGTATCATATCAATTCCTACCATAATTCCTATCTATTCCCTCCTGCAATCTGCCTGTTACCAGTATCCCACTCATCATCCACCTCACATCTCAGACAGTAATAGTGTCTTACCTTTTGGATATTGTTAGTGATGCTAAAGCCATCAATGAACACATGCCCAGAGGTAGCAGTCTCTTCTCCAGTTAAAATTTGGAAGGTAGTAGTTTTTCCAGCTCCATTGAGTCCAAGCAATCCAAAGCACTCCCCCTTTTGGATTGTAATGGAGATATTTTTCACAGCCAAAATGACTGGGCACTTAAAATATATCTAAAAAAGCAATATAGTAAAGACTATTTGTAGGTCAAGTATGGACCACTATCTTCAGACAATAAAATTTCTTCCATTACATTGGGAAATATACACAGATCCCAAAGAAGTACAGTGAACCCTAGGCACCAATGGCATGCTCTATGGTAGCAATAAGCCAGCTTATTCTGGACAGTGGATAATGTTACCTTTATGAGCTCCTTAATAAGTATTGAAGAATTCAGCAGCTCTTGTGGCTGCCCCAGGATCCTCTTTCTTTCATTTTCTACATCTTCATCTTTACATTCTCCAGATAACTCCTTGGACACTTTCCCCTATATTTTCAAGACAAAAATTATAGAAGTGGATACCCTTTGGACCTCTGGTCTAGAATGAACAGCTTCATAAAACCAAAACTGGAACAACATAAAACCATACCCATTTACCAGAATATTTTAAAGATGTCAAAACTAAAGGTTTGAGTCAATTCAAGAAATTTCTGGATAGCAGCTCAGCATCTCATGTACAACTTGACTAAGTTTTGAATAATAAATAGTTCATCACTAGAATGAGGGGGTGGCCCAGAGGAGAAGAAAAGGTTATTTCGTATACTAGAAAGAGTGTGAATTAACATGCTAATCTGTGAAATTTAAATCTTTAAAAGACAGAATTTAAAATATTCTGGTAAATGGGTATGGTTTTATTGTTGTTTGTTTTGTTTTTATCACTCAGATCCTTAAGAAGTAAGTCACCTCAAGAGGATAAAAAACTGTAAAATATACAGTCATAAAATTTTAATAATAAATAAATTTTGCCAAAAAGAAACAATCGGAGCTAAAAAAAAAAATAGCAACTAGGTTTTCTTAAGCTCCCTATGCTCTATATTCCTAGACTTTTCACTGGATCCCTATGCTCTATATTTTCAAGGTATATATTGCCAAATAACTGTTAGATCTGATTAAATAATTGAATTGTTCCCCCTCCCTTTGGAAACTGAACTTTAGGCCACTTCACAACTGACATTCCCTTTGGCTTAGACCTCATTCTCTTTCACTTACACCACATTCCACTTGCTAAGACCATTAACCTTCCCTCCGATCCTTAAGAAGTAAGTCACCTCAAGAGGATAAAAAACTCTAAAATATACAGTCATAAAATTTTAATAATAAATAAATTTTGCCAAAAAGAAACAGTCGGAGCTAAAAAAAAATTAGCAACTAGGTTAGACCACATTCCACTTGCTAAGACCATTAACCTTCCCTCTGATCTTCCTAGGGATCTGGATCCTCCCAGAGAATTATCCACCCAGAAAAAGCCCACCTAGAATCCTTTAAAATCTCTACTTCCTGTCACTGGGTGCTGGCACCATTTGGGGGCTCAGTACATTTAGTTTTCCAAATGACCTAATAAATTTATAATTCCTTACTACATTTGGCCTCATGCATTTCTCCTTTGGTGATCCTAACAGATAGGTGTACTGTTGGCAGCAAAACAATACCAGAATGTTGCCAGTGTTTGGACCTTGTTTCAGCAAACTTGTACTTGATTTCTGGTAAAGAGAGAATTCAGAGCAAGACTAAAACTAGAAGAGAAAGTTTATTTAGAAAGTCACAGAGGTAGTAGAAGTGAGCTGTAGAAGAAATGGGCTCTGGAAACAGAAGCAAAGGAAGGGCTCTTGGAGCTTAGGAGAGAAAAGGGTAAAGGTAACACACTTATGAGGAAGAAGAGGTTGAGGGGAAAGGCAAAGGCATGCTCGTAGGAGAGAGATGGAACTGGGTTCTCAGTCCTAAGGACTTTTAAGGTTGAGAGTTTTAGGGGTAAGGAACTCCATAGAATATTCATCAGCTTTACAGGTGTGTCCTTTCAAGGTCATGACCTCCACTTATTGGTCAATGCCAGGGCAGGGCGTCATTATCAATGCAGCTGATCATGATGTCAGTCATGGCATCACTTGTCTGGTTTTGCTGCTTTTCAGGGCCTGGAGCTGAAATACAACTGAGGCCTAGATGGTGTTTCTAGGGATTCATGTTTAACACGTTAAGTGCCCAGCCTGTTTTGTCTACCAGATAGAAAATATATAGTCAGTCACCAGTGGTGTTAAGAGAGTGGTTGTGCAAGGATTTGTATGGGAGGCCCATGAAACTATTCTCCCTCTAAGGGGGTCTAAAACCACATGACCAGCAGTATTCCAGGGGAGGAAAGATCACGAGATATAAAACACATGACCAGCAGCATGCTAAAGGAAGAAAGGTCATCCTGGGGGTCAAGTCCTTGTTTTCCCAATTTTGCCTATTGCTAGGCACCTGGGGCTTTTTGTCTTTGTGACCATCTGTACTTGGTCCATCTTTTCTTCTCTGCCCCTGCCTATCACATCACTACAACAAACTAAAAAGCTTCTGCAAGAAAATAAAATCATCAACAGATTAGAAGAACAAACTGAAATGGAAGAAAATATTTGGCATCATATAGCTGACAATGAGTTAATACCCCAAATATATAAGAATCTCCTAAAACTCAATAACAAAATCCAACAATCTGGATCAGAATAGATATTATTCCAACAAAGACATACAGATAGCCAACAAGCAGGAGTGGATGGGTGAGTGGGAAGAGATCAACCAAAGGATTTGTATGCATATATGCATAACCCATGGACACAGAGAAGAGGATGGTGGAGGCTTGGGGCTAGGGACTGGGGCAGGCTATAGCGAGCCAATGGGAAGAAATGAGGACATATGTAATACTTTAAACAATAAAGATTTTAAAAAATAAAAGATGCTCAATATCATTAGAACAGAAATTAATGGAATACAAAATCTATAATTATAAAAGCATAATATGCTAATTAGATAGGACATCCTCTTGGACAAAGCAGGGGCTGTGAGGGCCAGGACCTCTAGTAGAAATATAAAGAAAATCAATAAAATTAAAGTTTGTTCTTAGCAAAGATGAAAAAAAAATCCAAAAGCCTTTATTTACAATTATCACAACAAAAAGAGAGTATGCTAAAAATTAGAAATAAGAAAAAGGATATTATTACTGACTAGAGGCCCAGTGCATGGAATTCATGCATGGGGGTGTGTATCCCTCAGCCAAGCCTGCACCCTCTCCAATCTGGGACCCCTTGAGGGATGTCCGACTGCCTGTTTAGGCCCGATCCCAGTAGGATTCAGCCTAAATGGGCAGGTGGACATTCATCTCACAACCCAAGACTGCTGACTCCCAATTGCTCACCTGCCTTTCTTTCTGATTGCCCCTAACCACTTCTACCTGCCATCCTGATCACCCCCTAACCACTCCCCTGCCAGCTTGTTTGTCCCTAACTGTCCTACCTTGCAGGCTTGGTCACCCCTAACTGCCCTCTCCTGATGGCCATCTTGTGGTGGCCATCTTTGTCCATATGGGGGCAACCATTTTTGATCACATGGGGGCAGCCATCTTATCTGTTGGAGTGATGGTCAATGTGCATACAGTGGTACCTCGAGATACGAGTGCCTTAACATATGAGATTTTTGAGATATGAGCCATCCAGCGAGCGATTTTTGCTTTGAAATACAAAATATTGAGATAGGAGTAATTGCACGGATCGGCCGGCTGCACACGACCCACCAGTTTACCGAGACTCGAGTGTCTCATAGTTTCCCATGCCTCAAGGTTACAGAACGAATTAAACTCGTATCTCGAGGTATTACTGTATTACTCTTTTATTAGATAGGATAGAGGCTTGGTGCATGGGTGGGGGTGAGCTGGTTTGCCCTGAAGGGTGTCCCGGATAAGGGTGGGGGCTCCCTTGGAGCATGGGGTGGCCTGGGTGAGGGACCTGTGGTGGTTTGTAGGCCAGCCACACCCCCTGGCAACCCAAGCTGAGGCCCTGGTATCTGGGATTTATTTATCTTCTATAATAGAAATTTTGTGGCCTTGAGCGGAGCCAAGCCTCCCGCTCATTCTGTGGCCACAGCTATTTTTATTGGAACTTATTTATCTTCTATAATTGAAACTTTGTTACCTTAAGTGGAGACCTGGGCTTGCCAGGGTGTGCGAAAATCTTGGTTTCCTCCATTGCCAGGGAAACCCAAGCTTCTTGCTCGGTCCATGGCCGTAGCCATCTTGGTTGGGTTAATTTGCATACTCGCTCCTAATTGGCTGATGGGCATGGTTTATGAATGTAGCAGAGTGGTGGTTAATTTGCATATTACTCTCTTATTAGATAGGATGTGTGTATATTTGTGTATATATACCTACATATATACAGGGCTTATAAAGGAATAAGCAATTGCAGACAAATAAATTAGATAGATGAAATTGTAAAGTTTTTCAAAGACACAAATTACTGAAATTGACTCAAGAAGGAAAATAACAGATTTAGAGCAAAGTAAGTGGAAACACTGGAGCAACAGAGAAAAGTCACTAACAGATATATTGTAGCAATAGTGCAGATAGAGAGCTCAGAACCTGCCAGGGAATTTGAAAGCCAGCCACTTCCAATTGGTGGTTGGGACTTTGGAGGAAAGTGGATAGAGAGGTACTGGGTGACTCTGCATTAGAGCTTTAGCTAAAGTCAGATGGGGCAAGCTGTTAGAAGTGAAGGGAGGTTAGGAGAGCACACACAGGCTAGAAACTAACAGCACCTCTCATCTGTCTTAATTGCCACTAATTACAATGATTTTAAAAGAGCACTATGTTGCTTCAATCCTGTCTTCACAATCTCATGTGAATTTTTTCATCATCATTCTAGACTGGAATAATGCAGGGAATGGGGTTCTGGATAACATTGGCATCATGCCTTGGTACATAATAATCAAACTGGTGAGGAAATTAAAGATAAGGAGAATCTTTGGAAAAAGGCCAAAGAACACAATGCATTACACAGAAAAAAATTATGAGAGATAATTTCTTCCCATCTGATTTTTAAAAAACCAGAAGGAAATACAGTGCCATTGTTAGTGTTGAGAAAAGAAGTAAAGCAGGAAAAAAATAAACCTAAAAATCCAGACTTTTAAAATTATGTACTTCAAGAATGAAGGCAAATAATTTTCAGATAAAAGAAATTAAGATAGTTCTTCAGTTCTTCACTTAAGAAATGTTTAAGAAAGTCTTCAGTCTAGAGGGAAATGATAGCAGAGGCAAAGTCACATATAAAGGAATAATGAACAGCACCAAAAATGCCATATATCTAGATAAATATAGAAGCATTTTCCTATTAATTACTTTGAAATATGTAATCACAGCTTTCCATCACCAAAAAGAATATGAACGTGATTACTGTAGTGGAAAGCAGAGCCACACTTACAATATTATTTATTGTAGTTAATAAATAATACAATGATATGGACATATAAGGCATATAAAAACTACAGCATTATAACCAAGGAAGGGAAGAAATGGGCATTTATGGTTTCATTCTTCTAGGGTTTAAAATATTAACTCTAAAAAGACTACGAAAAATTATGTACATATTTTGTAAATCCTACAGTTATCACTGAAGCTAATGCAAAGGAGTATAGCTAAGAAGTTAACTGAGAGATTAAAACAGGATTCCAAGTTTATTAAAGTAACCCAAAGAAAGACAGGAATAGGAAAGCATAGAAAAAGGAGGGACAAAGAGAAGACAAATAATCAATATCAGAGATGGAAATACAACCATATCAATGAAGAACTAAATGCTCAAATTTAAACATCAGAATCTATCAAAATAAATAAAAAATTAGGAACTGCTCTGACTAGTTTGACTTAGTAGATAAAGAGCATTGGCCTGCGGACTTAAGGGTCCCTGGTTCAATTGTGATCAAGGGCACATACCCAGTGGGGCGTGTGCGGGAGGCAGCTGATTGATGTTTCTGTCTATCCCTCTCTATTCCTCTCTGTTAAAAATCAATAAAAATATATTTTAAAATAGTAGGAACTAACTACATGCTGTTTACAGTGAGTCACTTAAAATATAAAGGCAAAAGTTTGTAAATAAATGGGTGTAAAATGACATACTATATAATAGTAAGTATAGGAGGACTGGAGGTGCCATTTGAATGTTAGAGAAAATAGACTTCAAGACCAAGAATATAACCTGAGCTATAGGTTGACATTTTATTAGTCAATTCACCAGGAAGATATATAATAATGAATGTTTATTGAAATGATTATAGAGATTAATGAAGAATTTTAAACCCATTTGTTAGCAATCAATAATCAATCAGACAAAAATATCAGTTAAAAACTAAGTGATGTAAGCAATACCATTAATCATCATTACAATTAACAAACCAAATGCACATTTATTTCAAGTATACATGGCACATTTGAAAGATGAATAATATGTTGAACCAAGAACAAATATGATTGTAATTAAAAGAATTGAGTACATCTCAAATGAACAAAATTTAAGACCATTCCGCCTAAGAACAGAAACAAGACAGGGATGCTCACTTTATCCACTCTTCTTTGACATAGTACTGGAAATATCAGCCACAGTGATCAGACAAGAAAAGAAATAAAAGGCATCCAAATGAGAAAAGAGGAAGTAAAACTGTCCTTATTTATAGATGACATGATACTATATATTGAAAACACTAAAGACTCCATGGAAAATTTTTTTAAATGGAGATAGAAAATATTTATCTATTTATTTTTCATTTTTTATTATGGTATTACATGTGTATATACCCACCTATTAACCCCCTACCCCACTCTGATACATGCCCTCACCCTCCAGTGTCTTGCGTTCATTGTTTATTCTTATATGAATGTATATAAGTCCTTTGGGTGATTTCTTATCTATCCCAGCTTTCTAGAACCTTCCCACTGTAATTTGACAGTCTGTTTGATGCTTTACTGCCTCTGTATCTATCTTTTTGTTCATCAGTTTATAATGTTCTTTATTATCCATAAATGAGTGAGATCATGTGGTATTTTTCTTTCATTTCACTTACTATAATGCTCTCCACTTCCATCCAGGTTGTTGCAAATGGTAAGAATTCCTTCTTTTTTATAGCAGCATAATATTCCATTATGTAGATGTACCATAGTTTTCTGATACAGTCATCTGCTGACAGGCACCTAGGCTGTTTCCAAACCTTAGCTATTGTAAATTGTGTTATGAATATAGGAGTGCATATATCCTTTCTGATTTGTGTGTCTGGTTTCTTAGGATATATTGCTAGGAATGGGATTACTGGGTCAAATTGGAGTTCCATTTTTAGTTTTTTGAGGAAGCTCCATACTGTTCTTCACAGTGGCTGCACCAGTCTGCATTCCCATCAGCAGTGCATGACGGTTCATTTTTCTAACCATCCTCACCAGCACTTGTCGTTTGTTGATTTGTTGATGATAGCTATGAGATGGTATCACATTGTCATTTTGATTTACATCTCTCCGAAAATTAGTGACTTTAGGAGAAACCAAGATGGTGGCATAGGTGAATACCTAAGCTGCTGCTTCACACAATAATTTCAAAACTACAACTAAAAGACAGAACGGACACCATCCAGAACCACAGGAAAGCTGGCTGAGTGAAAATTCTACAACTACAAGTAAAGAGAAGAACACACGGAGATTCAGAGGAGCTGTAAAAATCTGAGGTACGGAAACATGCTAGTGGACAGGATGGGCAGAGGAGGGTCTGGCTGGCTTCCTCTAGCAGGAGGGAGATGGAAATCCCAACTGCACTGAACCCCAACTTCAGGTGAGACTCATAAGGGGTGTCTGGACTGTTGTGAAAAGTAAAGAGTGCATGGAAACTTAGGGGAGCCGCAAAACACAGAAGTCTGGTGGCTCGCAAAAGTGCACGCGAAAGTGCTCACACAGAGTGCTGACTGTTGATCATGCCTGGCTTCCTCTAGTGGGAAGAAAACAGAACCTCACAACAGCACTGAAATCCAGGTCCAACTGCACTGAACCCCAGTTTCAGGTGAGACCCTGCAGACCCAGACTCATACAGGTCCTAGAGCACACAGAAACTCAGAGGAATCAAAAGACAGAGTTCCAGAAGCTCTCACACGCATGCGTAAAAGGTGGAAGTCTGGAGGCAAGCCTGCAAGTGCAGACACAGCTGATCCTCACAACAGATTGCCTTGGAGGTGATACCAACAACAATCGAGAATTAACTACAACAAGACTGCACACACAGTTCACAAAGGGGTTCACCAAGAGTATCCACCTCAGATAACCGGGGAGGCAGAGTTACTAGGCCACATAGGACAGCTAACACACAAAGCTACTCTACCAACTCAGGAAAACTGTGAAATATGCGGAGACTAAAGAATAGATCACAAATGAAAAAAATGGAGGAAAGCAAATGACTGGATATAAAGTTCAAAACCAAGGTTATAAGTCTTTTCAAGAATTTCCTAGAAAAAAATGGATAAATTTAGCGAGACCCAAGGGGAGATGAAAAAGAATCAACTAGAAATCAAATGTACAATGACTGAAATAAAAAATATACAAAAACCTAACAGCAGACTACAGTATCGCAAGATCAAGTCAAAGATTTAAAATACAAAGAAGCAAAAAACATTCCACTGGAAAAGCAAAAAGGAAAAAGAATACAAAAATATGAAGATACTGTAAGGAGCCTTTGGGACAACTTCAAGTGTACCAACATCCGAATTATAGGGGTGCCAGAAGAAGAGAGAGAGCAAGATACTGAAAACCTATTTGAAGATATAATAACCAAGAACTTCCCCCACCTGGTGAAAGAAATAGACTTACAAGTCCAGGAAGCGCACAGAACTCCAAACAAAAGGAATCCAAAGAGAACAACACCAAGACACGTCATAATTAAAATGCCAAGAGCAAAAGCAAAGAGAGAATATTAAAAGCAGCAAGAAAAAAAAAAGTAGTTAATTACCTATAGGGGAGTTCCCATTTGACTATCAGCTGATTTCTCAACAGAAACTATGCTGGTCAAATGGGATTGGCAAAAAATATTCAAAGTGATGAATATCAAGAACCTACTACCAAGATTACTCTACCCAGCAAAGCTATCATTCAGAATTGAAGGGCAGATAAAGAGCTTCACAGATAAGAAAAAACTAAAAGAGTTCATCAACACCAAACCAGTAATATATGAAATACTGAAAGGTAATCTTTAAGAAGAGGAAGAAGAAAATGGTAAAGGTAAAAATTATGAACAAGAAATACATATCTTTCAATAAGTGAATCTGAAAATCAAGTGAACTGAAAATCAGATGAACAGAATAAACTGATGAATATAATAGAATTAGGGGCATAGAAAGGGAGTGTACTGATAATTCTCAGGGGGAAAGAGATATAGGGGGAGTGCAGGGAGAGACTGGACAAAAATCATACACCTATGGATGAGGACAATGGATGGGGGAGGTAAGGTCAGAGGGTTGAGTGGGAGCCAGGTAGAGGGAAGATATCAGGGTGGGGGAAGAACAATCATAATAATCTGAACAATAAATATTTATTAAAATTTTAAAAAAGAAAGAAAGAAAATTAGTGACTTTGAGCATGTTTTCATGTGTCTCTTGGCCTTCCTTCTGTCTTCTTTGGAAAAGATTCTATTTAGATCCATTGCCCATTTTTTTATTGGATCATTTATTCTCCTTTTATTAAGTTGTATAAGCTGCCTGTTGATGTTGGAAATTAAATCTTTATCAGTGGTAACATTTGCAAATATGTTCTCCCATACAGTGGTCTTTCTTGTTGTTTTGTTGATGGTCTCTTTTGCTGTACAAAATCTTTTTATTTTGATGTAGTCCCATTTGTTTATTTTCTCTTCAGCTCCCATTGCCCTAGGAGCAGTATCAGTGTGGAAGTTCTTTTGCATATGTCTGAGCTTTGGCTGCTGGTGAATTCCTCTAGTATTTTTATGGTTTTACATCTTATGTTGATGTCCTGTATCCATTTTGAGCTTATTTTTGTGCATTGTGTAAGTTGGTGGTCTAGTTTAACTTTTTGCATGTATGTGGCCAATTTTACCATCACCATTTATTGAAGAGACTGTCTTGACTCCATTGTATATTCATGCCTCCATTGTCAAATATTAATTGAGCATAGAGGTTTGGGTCGATATCTGGATTCTCTACTCTATTCCATTGGTCTATATGTCTGTTTTTGTGCCAGTACCAGGCTGTTTTGAGAACAGCGGCTTTGTAATACAGCTTGAAATCTGATATTGAGATCCCACCTACTTTATTCTTCTTTCTCATGATTGCTGTGGCTATTCGGGGTCTTTTTCTTTGTTACAGATAAATCTTTGGAGAGTTTTTTCTAGGTCTGTGAAATATGCTCTTGGTATTTTAATGGGGAGTGCATTGAATCTATAGATGGCATTGGGTAGTATGAACATTTTAATGATGTTGATTCTCCCAATCCATCTTTTTTCAGTATGTTATAGTTTCCTCATATAGGTCTTTTACCTCCTTAGTTAAGTTTATTCCTAGGTATTTTAATTTTTTTGGTGTGATGGTAAATGGGATTGCTTTTTTTGTCAATGTTTCTCTAAGTTTACTATTAGTGTATAGAAAAGCCATAGATTTCTTGGCATTAGTTTTGTATCCTGCTACATTGCTGAATTCATTTATTAAGTCTGTTAGTTTTTGATTGAGTCTTTAGGGTTTGTTATGTACAATATCATGTCATATGCAAATAAGAACAGCTTCACTTCTTTTCCAATTTGAATGCCTTTTATTTCTTCTTGTTGGCTAATTGAAGTGGCTACCACTTCCAGGACTATGTCAAAGAAGAGTGGTGAGAGTGGGCATTCCTGTCTTGTTCCTGTACTTAGAGGAAATGATTTTAGTTTTTGTCCATTGAGTGTTATACTGTCTGTGGGCTTATTCTATATGGGTTTTATGATGTTGAGGTATGATCCTTCTATTTCCACCTTGCTCAGAGTTTTTATCAACAAAGGGTGTTGGATTTTGTCAAATGCTTTTTCGGCATCAATTGACATGACTACGTGATTTTTATCTCTCAATTTGGTTATGTGATGTTTCATGTTAATTGATTTACAGATATTTTACCCTTCTTGAGTTCCTGGGATAAATCCTACTTGGTCATGGTGTACTGATTTCTGATGTACTGCTGGATCCGATTTGCTAGAATTTTGTTGAGGATTTTGGCATCTATTTTCATGAGGCATATTGGTCTGTAATTCTCTTTCATTGTGTTGTCTTTATCTGGTTTTGGTATTAGGGTGATGTTGGCTTCATAGAAGGAGTTGGAAGTTTTCCTTCTTCTTGAAATTTTTTGAATTGTCAGAGGACAATAGGTTTTAATTCTTCCTTGAATGTTTGGTAAAACTTTCCTGTGAAGCCATCTGGCCCTGGGCTTTTGTTTGCTGGAAATTTTTAGATGACTGCTTCAATTTCTTCCATATTTATTGGTCTATTGAGATGTGTAGATTCTTCCTGATTGAGTTTCAGAAGATTATATTTTTCTAGGAACATGTCCATTTCCTCCAGGTTGTCCAGTTAGTTGGAATAGAGTTGTTCATTGTATTTTTTAACAATCCTTTGTATTTTGGTAGGATCCATTGTTATTTCACTGTTTTCATTTCTGACTTTATTTGAATCCTCTCTCTTTGCTTCTTGGTGAGCCTGTCTAGAGGTTCATCAAACTTGTTTATCCTTTCAAAAACCAGCTCTTGGTTTTGTTGATCTTTTGTATTGTTTCTTTGGTCTCTATGTCATTTATATCCACTCTGATCTTTACTATTTACTTCCTTCTGCTTACACTGGGCTTTTCTTGTTGCTCTCTATCTAGTTCCTAGAGTTGCAGGGCTAGGTAACTTATTACCATTGTTTCTTGTTTTTTGCAGTAGGCTAGTAGAGCCATGAACTTCCCTCTGAAGATGGCTTTCACTGTGTCCCATAGATTTTGGATTGTTGTGTTTTTATTGTCATTTGTTGTCACGATGTTTTTTATTTCTTCCTTGATCTCTCTGGTAACCCAGTCATTTTTTAATAGCATCCTGTTTGGTCTCCATGTGTTTAATTTCTTTGGATTGCTTTTATTGTATTTGATTTCCAGTTTTATGCCACTGTAATCTGAGAAGATGCTTGATATGATTTCTATCTTCTTGAATTTGAAGAGAATTTGCCTATGACCCAACATATGGTTTGTCTTGGAAATGCTCCAGGTGCACTTGGGAAGAATGTATATTCTATGGCTTTTGGGTGAAATGTTCTGAAGATGTCAATTAATTTCATCTGGTCTAGTGAATCATTTAGGATTGAGGTTTCTTTGCTGATTTTTGTTTAGAGTATTTGTCCAATGGTGATAGTGGGGTATTAAAGTCTCCTACTATGATTGTATTGCTGTTAATTTCTCCCTTGATATCCTCCAGGAGTTTTTTTTAATGTATTTGGATCTTCCTGTATTGGGTGAGTATATGTTTACCAAATACTTATTTCTTCTTGTTGGATTGCTCCATTTAGTATTATAAAATGGCCTTCCTTATCTCTTGTTATATCCTTCACTTTGAGACCTAATTTTTCAGATATAAGTATTGCTACTCCAGCTTTTTTTCCCCCATTCACCTGAGAAATCTTTTTTCATCCCTTCCCTGTGTGAGTCTTTTTTTCTGAGGTGGGTTTCTTGTAGACAATAGATATATGGGTTTTGTTGATCCAGTCCATTACCCTCTATCTTTTGATGGGGGCATTTAATCCATTTACATTTCAAGTTATTATTGATAGGTACTTATTTGTCGCCATTTTTATTCTTATCTCTGTGTTCCTTCTTTGCTTCCTATTTCTCTTTTTCTTTCTCTCTCTCTCTCTCTCTCTCTCTTTTTTACAGCAGACCCTTTAGCATTTCTTGCATTGCTAGTTTGGTGGTAATAAATTCCCTTAGTCCTTTTCTTGTCTGTGAAGCTTCTAATTGCACCTTCAATTTTGTTTGATAACCTTGCTTGGTACAGTATTCTTGGATTGAGACCATTTCTTGACATGACTTTGTATATTTTATTCTATTCCTTTCTGGCCTAATGAGTTTCTGTTGAGAAATCAGTTGCTAGTCTTATAGGAGTTCCTTTTTTAGGTAACTTTCTGTGTCTCTCTGGCCACTTTTAAGATTCTTACTTTGTTGAATCTTAACATCAGTCTTTTGGGGTTCATTTTGCTTGGGACTCTGTGAACTTCTTGGATTTGTATGTGTGTTTTTTTCCCCTATATCAGGGAAGTTTTTTTTGTCATTATTTCTTCAAACAGGTTTTCTATTCCTTGCTCAGTGTCCTCTTCTTCTGGAACCCCTATTATGCAGATGTGTTTTGTGTCCTGTTCTCCCAAAGTTCCCTTAGGCTCTCCTCCTGCTTTTTAAATTTTTTTCTAGAAGCTGTTCTACTTGGGTATTTTTTTTCTACCTTGTCTTCTAGCTCACTGATGTGGTCTTCTGCTTCTTCTAGCCTACTCTTGATGCTTTCTATTGAGTTCTTTACAATGGCAATGTCATTTTTCATTTTTTCTTGGTTCTTCATTTTCTCTTGGTTCTTATCATATTGTTGAATTTGTCTTCTATCCTTTTCAGACACTTTATGACCATTTCTCTGAATTCTTTCTCTGACAGGTTGCTTGCCTGCATTTTGTTTACCTTCTTTTCTGGTGATGCCTGCTTTTCTTTCATATGTGGGCTGTATCTTTGTGTCCTCCTGGTCTTTCTTTTCCAGGTGTCTGGTTATGTAGTTCTCTCTCTCCTTATCCCAGGCAAAATCCAACCTTTCTGTGGTGTCATGTAGAGTTCCTCTGAATCCACATGTTTGTGCCAGTTGGGGACCAGTCTTCTATGGTTTACTGCTCTTTGGTGGATGCCATAAATGTAGATTTTTTAGGCTTCTGATAACTTCCACTTTCCCCTTCAAGATGGTGTGGTCTTTGTGTCCAAGCTGGTGACTCCAGGAAGGAACCCAGCAGCAGTGGAGGCTGTTTAGGTAGGGGAGCCCTGTCCAGCAGTCTCCCATCTTCTCCTGGAGTATAGCTGGCAAAGGTACCTACTGCTTGTGCTCCTGGGACTAGAGTTGTGCCAAGCCCTGTTCTGGGTCAAGGACGCAGGTGCCTGGGATGGCAAGCCCAGGAGGGTGTGAACTTGCCATGAGTATAATTGTATGATCTTTGCTGACTCCATGGAAATTAATACACAAACTTTTAAATAATCCACATGTCAAAAAACAAATTATACAGAAAATTAGAAAATACTTTGAGTATTTAAATGATAATAAGAACATAACAAATTAATGTTTTTCAGGGTACAGTTAGACTACTGCTTATAAGGATATGTTTAGCATTCAATGTTTATATTAGAAAAGAAGAAAGACATAAACACTATGGCTTTAGGTTTCACCTAAAGAAACTAGAACAATGGGGAACAAATGAAAAGTAGATGGAAGGAAATGATAAGAACCCCCAAAAAATCAATAAAAAAGAAAATAGTCAATAATAGAGCAAATTAATAGACATCATTTAGTTCTTTGAAGTGATCAGCAGAATGAGTACAGTTATACCTTAATAAATTGTATTTAAGAAAATATATTTCTGGGGACATAGTGTTTTCTTTTTTCTAGTAACTGAGGTAGTTATATGCAGTAACATGCCATTCAAGTCTAATGTTCCATTGTTTTAGAGTTATTCTTAAGGGCTACACCTAATTACTCACCTTCTGGTATGTCTTATAAATACCAAAGTAAATGTATCGATTGAGAAATGCTCTTAGTTTCCACAAAGCTGTATCCCAAAAAATAACCAAGAGAAGGAAAACAAAGCCTATGATACTCATCATAACCAAATGTAGTCCAATCCATTTATCTTCCAAAGAATAAACACTCTTTGCAGCATCTGAGAATGGTAAAGGGAGAAAAAGTGGAGGGAAATGAGTGAGATAACTTACTACAGGACATTGACACAATGAATACATCTAAGAAAACAATAAATAGGAAGAAATATAGGATAAAATGAAATGTTAGGCTAAGTTGAAGAGCATTTAGAGGGTGAAAAGTGATTATTCTGCTACACAAATACCATTTGAATAATAAATTTTGAAAGCTTATTTTCAAGACTATAATATATGATAATCAAATAAACCTATGACTATTGACATGTTAACTGATATGTTACATAATTATTGCATGCCATAAAAATATCCCTTAAATTCTTTCAGAAGTGTAAAATTGATAGTTAGAGGAAAGTATTAAAATGTAAATACTAGTGGAAAAGATAACACACTATGTTTTACTTATTTATTTATTTTTACTATGCTTTAAAATGGTAAAAAAAAAATAACCATTATCTGATACTTGTGAACTTTACCTTTTTTTTAAAGAATAGCTTATTGATTTTTAGAGATAAAGAAAGGAAGAGGGAGAGAAAAGGAGAAACATTGATATGAAAACAGAACACCAATCATCTGCCTCCTGCATCCAGGCCCCTATTAGAGATTGAGACAATATCATCCAGGAATTGAACTGGCAACCTTTCTGGGCACAGATGGCACCCAGCCAATTGAGCCATACCATCCAGGTCCTGAACTTTCTTGAGAAGAAAGTTGAGTAAAAAGAGCAGAATGATTGTTATAATAGAATTACAACTGCTCCTTATTAAAAAAAAAAAAATCAGAATGGCTTTAAATTTACCAAAAAAAAAAAAATTGAAAATAGTACAAGGAAATAAATCCATATATCCTGCATCCAGTTTCTCTTATTATTAAGAACATACATTGATATGGTACATGGTACAATTAATGAATAAATATTAATGCATCATTGTTAACTTAAGTTCCTAATTTATTTTAATTTTCTAGTTTTTAAAATAATGTTCTTGCCCTGAACAGGAGCTCAGTTGGTTAGAGTGTTGTCCTGATAAGCCAAGGCTGTGGGTTCCATCACCAGTGAGAGCACACTCAATGTCGCATACGATTGTCAGCTGATTTCTCTACAGAAATGATGCAGGCCAGATGGGAGTGGTAAGAAATATTCAACGTGATGATTAGCAAGAACCTATAACCAAGAATACTCTATCCAGTAAAGCTATCATTCAGAATTGAAGGGCAGATAAAGAGCTTCACAGATAAGAAAAAGCTAAAGGAGTTCATCAACTCCAAACCAGTATTATATGAAATGCTGAAAGGTACTCTTTTAGAAGAGGAAGAAGAAAAAGGTAAAAGCCAAAAAATTATGAACAACAAATACATATCTATCAACAAGTGAATCTAAAAATTAAATGAATTAAAAATTTGATCAACAGAATAAACTGGTGAATATAATAGAGGGAAAGGGGTGAGGGATGTACAGGGAGAAATAACAAAAATCATACACCTATGGAAGAGTTCAATGAGAGGGATGATTGGAAGCCGGGTGGAGGGGAGCTATGGGGGGGGGGAGAGAAACAAATGTAATAATCTGAATAATAAAGATTTAATTAAAATAAATAAATAAAAGATATCTAATATGAAATGAAATTGAAATTTATAATAAAGATAATTTCCTCCACCTAGTATTTTAACCTTTAACCATATTTCCTTCCCATACCCACCCCCACCAAAAGTATATTTTTAATTAATTTGACTCCATGTTTTTTTTAATTTGTTTTATTGATTTTTTTTACAGAGAGGAAGGGAGAGAAATAAAGAATTACAAACATTGATGAGAGAGAAACATTGATCTCCTGCTGCCTCCTGCTCACCTCCTACTGAGGATTACCTACAACCAAAGTATGTGCCCTTTACTAGAATCAAACCTGGGACCTTTCAGTCTGCTGGCTGATGCTCTATCCACTGACCCAAACTGGTTTTGGCAACTCCATGATTTTTAACAGATTAATTTCTTACATTTTTGTTTATATTTTTATAGTCATATCAACTTTGCATAGCTATTGGTTGTCTCTTTCTATTGCAGTGGTGGTTCCTATCTTCTGGTAGTGCCAGGAGTGATGTTATGGAGTGGTGATGATGGCTTTGGGATGATTACTTGGTTGCTTACTATAGGAAAGCTATTTCTGTTGGTAAGTCAAAATATAATTTCTTTAATACATGTTTTTCTGCTAGTGGTGGTGTGGATGATGTTTTCTTATTCCCCTTAAGCCTTTGTTTCTGCAGTATTTGAACTTATGCTGTTGTCTCCTTTTTGTATATCAGGGATTGTTCAACCTTTCAAGTTGCTCTAGTAAAAAGTGTTGGCTTCCCAAGATAAAAATTTTCCAAAAATATTGAAACATTAATTTACAGAGACAAGAAGTTCAGAGAATCTAATTAAGAAAAATACAAACCTCCCAAGCCCCAGTGAGAGATATTCTAGTAATGAAAAGAATACAGACTGACAATAAATGATTTAAGAAACCTTCTTATTATGTTAGAAGATTAATCCCCCAAAATAGGGAATGTGAAAGAAAATAATAACATCAATTAAAAATTTAGAAAACAAAAATACAACAGAATGAATAAATAAATGTAAAAGCTTGCTTCTTTAAAAGACTAATATAGTTGATAAGATCTTACTTCTGGTAAGATTTATCAAGAAAAAAATATAAGTGGAAAAATTAGAAATATCACAAATGTAAATTATAATTGTTAAAATACCATAATATATTATGAACAAATTTACTCCAATACATTTTAAAATGTAGGTAAATTAAATGATCCTAGGTTTTTCTCAAAATATCCGGAGCCTTGTCTCAGAGCAGACAGAGAACAGCTGAGGGTCACAGTGGGAGTGTTTGTTGGCAAGTTAAGGGACAGTTATCCTCCAGGAGAAGGTGGGGGACTACCGGATGGAGCTCCCATGATCAGGCAGCTCCACTGCCATGGGGTCTTTTCTCCCGAAGCCACCAGTGCGAACATAGAGACCTCGCCATCTTGGAGGGGAAGGGGATGTTTATGGCAGCCTGAAAAGCTACAGCTGTGGATCCCACCTAACAATGGGGGAACTCAGAACACCACTCCCCAATTGGCGCAAACAAAGAGACGTGCACACTATGGGATCTGGACTGGGGGAAAGCTGCACTTAGAGAAATCCGTGGATGTTGGGCAGGGCATGATCCTTGATTGTGGAAGGGGGCCTACATAGCTGTTAACAGAGGGGAGCTCTAGAAAACAACCCTTTTTGATCTGAGGCAGAAAGATAGCCTGGGAGATATTAAAGTGTCCCAGCTGCTTGAACAGAAGCGGAGAAAAGGGAGTGTACAGACTGCACTCTTTCCTCTTCAGACCCTGGCTTCTGATTGCTAAGTCCAATACATAGGATCACCCAATTGAAGACATCCTAAGAGACTGCAGGGGAAAGTTGTTTTTCTGAAACCTGGGGATCAGAGTGCAGAATAACCATCAGAGAATTAGCTCTGGGGCAACCCACTTCCACAAATCAGCATTGAGTGCCACAGAGAAGGCTGGAACTGAACACAGGTTAGAGAGGACCTATAGTCTCAGAGGTCAATTCTGAAACTCTGCCTCCCAGGGGATGACTCACAAATTGACTCTTGTGTAATCACAAAAGAATAAAGAGATTAAGACACACTGCCTGCTTAAAAAACAGGAGTGGCTTACAACACTGAGTGGCAGTGGAATGCAGGGAACTGCAGTACCATCCCAACTGGGAAACAGACATGTCAAACAAAACAATAGAGGAAGTGAATAACCTCCACTACTGCATATTCTATTCTTTTATATTTAATTATTTTTTTTATCTTTTATTTTTTTCATCTTTTAATTAAAAAACTATTTTTTTCTTTTTTCTTTAATTGACTTTACCTTTTTAATTATTACATTTTTATTTTCAACCGGTATTATTGCTACTACTATTTTACCTTTAAAACAAAAAAAGAAGTGTCATTTTATTTTCTCTTTATTTTACTTTGGAATTAGAGTTCTACATTCTATTTACACTCTCCTTTAGCATCATTTTACTCTATCTCAATTCTACCTTTATGCCAACACTCTCTTCCTAACTTTTCCCATTTTGTTGTCTTGTTTCTCTTACCCTTTTCCTACTTTAGATTTTCCCTATTCTTTCTTTTTCCTTGGTTAAAATTTCAACCCACTTATATATCTAATTTTGAATCCCCTACTCCAAGTCCATAACACCTCTCTCTTCTCTGTCTTCACTATCCCAAAATTTGTTTTTCTCTATGTACTTTTCTTGTTGTTTGCTTGAGCATTGATTATATCAATTTTTATACTTTTTTTTGTGAGATTGTTTTTGTTTATTCCACTTGTTTTATTTTGCTTTTTGTTTGCTTTATTTTTGTTTGTTTTTTAAAATCTCTGTTTCCCTTGGCCTCCCTTGATATTAGTTGTTATTTGTAGTTTGTATTAATCTCCAGGTACTTGTTTTTGGCATTTGTTAGGATTAGTGGCTTTTCTATTTGGAGTTTTCTCCTCATATATATAACTTGTTCCCCTTTTCTTTCTTCTCTTTCTTTTGTCTAAAATCTTCTTCTAATTCTTCTTCTTCTTCTTCTTCTTCTTCTTCTTCTTCTTCTTCTTCTTCTTCTTCTTCCTCTTCTCCTCTTTTGTTTCTCTTCTCCAAATTTTACTTGAGCACTTCTTTATTTTCTTCTTTCTTCTTTCTCTCTTCTTTTTTCTCTACTTACCCCTAATTTGTCTCTTATTGGTGGCCACCTATTTGTGGTTATTAACATTGTGAATACATTTCTGTTCAGTGCCTTGTGCATTCTACTGGTTGTGTTGTATTTTGTGCCTGTAAATCAACGCAGGAGAGAGAACTTCATAACCAGACACCTGGAGAAGAAATACCATGGGTAGATGAAGAAACAGCCCGCATATGAAAGAAAAGCAGATATCACCAGAAAAGGAAGTAAATGATATAGAAGCAAACAACCTGCCAGAGAAAGAGTTCAGAGAAATAGTCATAAGGTAGGTGAAAAAAATGGAAGACAAATTTGACAATATGAGTAAGAACCAAGAGGAAATGAAGAAGAATCAAGAAGAAATGAAAAATAACATTGCTGCTGTAAAGAACTCAATATAAAGCATCAAAATTAGACCAGAAGAACCAGAGGACTGCATCAGTGAGGTAGAAGACAAGGCAGGGAAATATACTCAACTACAGCAGCTTGCAAAAAAAAAAATTTTTAAAGCAAGAGGAGAGCCTAAGGGAACTTTGGGATAACATGAAACAAAACAACATCCACATAATAGGGGTTCCAGAAAGAGTGGAAACTGAGCTAGTAATAGAAAACCTGTTGGAAGAAATAATGACAGAAAACTTACCTGATATAGGGCAGAAGAAACCCACACAAATCCAAGAAGCTCACAGTGTTCCAAGCAAAATGAATCCCAAAAGACTGATACCAAGGCACATTATAATTAAATTAGCAAACACCAACAACAAAGTAAGAATCTTAAAAGCGAACAGAGAGAGACAGAAAGTTACCTACAAAGGAACCCCCATCAAACTAGCAACTGATTTCTCAACAGAAACTCATCAGGCCAGAAGGGAATGGAATGAAATATACAACGTCATGCAAAAGAAGGGTCGAAGTCCAAGAATACTGTACCCACCAAGGCTTTCAATCAAAATTGAAGGTGAAATTAGGAGCTTCACAGACAAAAAAGGACTAAGGGAATTTATTATCACCAAACCAGCAATGCAAGAAATGTTAAAGGGTCTGCTATAAAAAAGGCAATAGGAAGTGAACAAGGAACACAGGGGTAAACAATAAAAATGGTGACAGATAAGTTCCTATCAATAATAACTTAAAATGTGAATGGATTTAAAGCTCTAAACAAAAGACATAAGGTAACCGATTGGATAAGAAAACATGACTCATATATCTGCTGTCTACAAGAAACCCACGTCCAAAAATAGATGCACACAGACTGAGGGTGAAAGGATGGAAGACGGTTTTTCAGGCAAATGGAAATAAAAAAAAAGCTGGGGTGCAATACTTATATCTTACAAATTATATCTCAAAGTGAAGGACATAAGAAGAGAAAAAGAAGGCCACTTCATAATACTAAAGGGAGCAATCCAACAAGAAGAAATAACTCTGGTAAACATATATTCACCCAATTCAGGAGCACCCAAATACATAAAAAAACTCCTGGAGGATATCAAGGGAGAGATTGATAGTAATACAAATATAGTAGGAGATTTTAATACCCCATTGTCACCATTGGACAAATCCTATAAACAAAAAATCAGCAAAGAAATATCAATCCTAAATAATTTAGTAGACCAGATGGAATTAATTGATATCTTCAGAACATTTCACCAGAAAGCCACAGATATACATTCTTCACAAGTGAACATGGGTCATTTTCAAAGATAGACCATATGTTGGTTCATAGGAAAAGTCTCTTCAAATTCAAGAAGATAGAAATCATATCAAGCATTTTCTCATAACACAATGGCATAAAACTGGAAATCAACTACAATAAAAACAATCCAAAGAAATCAAACACATGGAGACTAAACAGCATGCTATTAAATAGCAACTGGAAAACCAGAGAAATCAAGGGAGAAATAACAAACATCATGGCAACAAATGACAATGATAACACAACAATACAAAATCTTGGGGACACAGTGAAAGCAGTCTTGAGAGGAAGTTCATAACTCTACAAGCCTAATGCAAAAAACAAAAAAACAAAAACAAACAAACAAAAAAAAAACAAAACAAGAAACAATGGTAACAAATTACCTAACTCTACAAGTCAAAGAGCTAGAAAGAGAGCAACAAGAAAAGCCCAGTGTAACAGAAGAAAGGAAATGGTAAAGATCAGAGCAGAGATAAACAACACAGAGACCAAAGAAACAATTCAAAAGATCAACAAAACCAAGAGCTGGTTCTTTGAAAGGATAAACAAGATTGATGAACCTCTGGACAGGCTCACCAAGAAGCAAAGAGAGAGGATTCAAATAAACAAAATCAGAAATGAAAGAGGAGAAATAACAACAGACCCCTCCGAATACAAAGGATTGTTAAAAAATACTATGAACAACTCTATTCCAACATGGAGGAAATGGACATATTCCTTTAAAAAATATAACCTTCCAAAACTCAGTCAGGAAGAATCTAAACATCTCAATAGGCCAAGAAATATGGACGAAATTGAAGCAGTCATCAAAAAGCTTCTAGCAAACAAAATCCTGGGACCAGATGGCTACACAGGAGTTTTACCAAACATTCAAGGAAGAATTAAAACCTATCCTCCTCAGACTATTTCAAAAAATTCAAGAGGAAGGAACATTTCCAAGCTCCTATGAAGCCAGCATCACCCTAATACCAAAACCAGATAAAGAAAAACAATGAAAGAGAATTATGGGCCAATATGCCTCATGAACATAGATGCCAAAATCCTCAACAAAATTCTAGCAAATTGGATCCAGCAATACATCAGGAAGATCATACACCATGATCAAGTAGGATTTATCCCAGGAATGCAAGGATGGTATAATATACACAAATCACTAAACATGATACATCACATAAACAAACTGAGAAATAAAAATTGCATAGTCATATCAATTGATGCAGGAAAATCATTTGACAAAATCCAACACCCTTTCTTGATAAAAACTCTCAGCAAGGTGGGAATATAAGGATCATACCTCAACATCATAAAAGCCATATATGATAAACCCACAGATAACAACATACTCAATGGACATAAACGAAAACCATTTCTCCTAAGAACAGGAACAAGATGGGGATGCCAACTGGAAGTATTAGCCATTGCAAGTAGAGGAGAAGAAGAAACAAAAAGCATCCAAATTGGAAAGGAAGAAGTAAAGCTGTCCTTATTTTCAGATGACATGATAGTGTAAATAAAAAACTCAAAGGAGTCCATCTAAAAGCTAATAAATTTAATAAATGAATTTGGCAATGTAGCAGGATACAAAATTAATGCCAAGAAAATATGGCATTTCTATACACTAATAGTGAAATTACAGAAAGAGAGACTAAAAAAGGAATCTCATTTACCATTGCACCAATAAAAATGAGATACCTAGGAATAAACTTAACTAAGGAGGTAAAAGACCTATATGCAGAAAACAATAGGACACTGAAAAAAGAAATAGAGGAAGATATAAACAGATGGAAGAGCATACTATGCTCATAGATTTGGGGAATCATCATCATTAAAATGTCCATACTTACCCAAAGCAATCTATAGATTCAATGAACTACCCATTAAAATACCAATGACATATTTGACAGATCTAGAAAGAACTCTCCAAAGATTCATCTGAAACAAAAAAAAGACCGCAAATAGCCACAGCAATCCTGGGAAAGAAGAATAAAATAGGTGGGATCCCAACACCAGATTTTAAGGTATATTACAAAGCAACTGTTCTCAAAACAGTCTGGCACTGCCACAAGAACAGACATATAGAACAATGGAATAACATAGAGAATCCAGATTATCGACCCAAACCACTATGCTCAATTAATATTTTACAAAGGAGGTAAAACATACAATGGAGTCAAGACAGTCTCTTCAATAAATGATGCTGGGAAAATGGGACAGATACAGGCAAAAAAATGAAAATAAGCCACCAACTTACACCATACACAAAAATAAATTCCAAATGGATACAGCATTTAAAATAAGACGGGAAACTATAAAAATACTAGAGGAATCCATAGGCAGCACAATCTCAGACATATGCCTAAAGAAATTTTTCACTGATACTGCTCCAAGGGCAATGGAAGCTAAAGAGAAAATAAACAAATGGGACTACATCAAAATAAAAAGCTTTTGCACAGCAAAAGAGACCATCAACAAAACAACAAGAAAGCCCACTGTATGGGAGAACATATTTGCCAATATTATCACTGATAAAGGTTTAATCTCCAACATCTACAGCCAACTTATACAACTTAATAAAAGGAAGATAAATGATTCAATAAAAAAATGGGCAATGGACCTAAATAGATCCTTTTTGAAAGACGACAGAAGGAAGGCCAAGAGACACATGCTCAAATTCACTAATTATCCAAGAGATGCAAATCAAAATGACAATGCGATATCATCTTACACTTGTCAGAATGACAATCAATAAATCGACAAAGGACAAGTGTTGGTGGAGGATGTGGAGAAAAAGGAACCTTCGTGCACTGCTGGTGGGAATGCAGACTGGTGCAGCCACTGTAGAAAACAGTATGGCGTTTCCTCAAAAAACTAAAAATGGATCTTCCATTTGACCCAGCAATCCCACTCTTAGGAATATATCCTAAGAAACTAGAAACACCAATCAGAAAGGTTTTATTCACCCCTATGTTTATAGAAGCACAATTTACAATAGCTACAATTTGGAAACAGCTTATGTGCCCCTGTGGAGATGAGTGGATCAGAAAACTCTGGTACATCTACACAATGAAATATTATGCTGCTTTCAAAAAGAAAGAATTCTTACCATTTGCAGCAACCTGAATGGAACTGGAGAGCATCATGCTAAGTGAAATAAGCCAGTCAATGAAAGAAAAACACCACATGATCTCACTCATTTATGGATAATAAATAACATTATAAACTAATAAATAAAAAGATAGATACAGAGGCGGTAAAGCATCAAACAGATTGTCAAACTACAGTGGGAATGTTAGGGATAGGTGGGGTAGATAAGAGATCAACCAAAGGACTTGTATGTGTGGTTATAAGCATAACCAATGAACACAAGAGTGTTAGGGTGTGCCTGGGAGAGGGGGCAATGGGAACATATGTTAATATGTAATACATTAATAAAAAAATTTTAAAAATTAAAAAAAGAAATTAAGTGATCCTAGAAAAATTCTATAATGCCTCTTCCCAAATTATTATTTATGTTTAATTCTTACCTGATGATACTTTTCCATTGATTTTTTAAGAGTGGAAGACACAGAGAGAAAGACAGAGAGAAATATTGATGTGAGAGAAACATACATTTGATTAGTTGCCTCCTGCACATGCCCTGGTCAGAGAGGAGCCTGCAACTGAGGTACATGCTCTTGAATGGAATTAAACCGTGAGTCATCTTTAGTCTGCAGGCAGATGCTCTATCCACTGAGCCAAAGTAGCTAGGGCTCCCAAATTATTAATAGGATACCCAAATAATTCATTCATTGAAATAAGTTGTGTGCCAATTAATGTATGATTCTGAGTGGTGATGGTGTTGGGAGGAATACAAGTAAATATAATACAATTATAATACAAAGCCTTCCCCTGGAGGTCTTTCTCATAGGTCAGTTGTGAGGAAACTTTTTTCTGCCAGGGGCCATTTGGATATTTATAACAACATTTGAGAGCCACACAAAATTATCAGCTTAAAAATTAGCTGCTGTATTTGGTCAAACATTAAAATAACTGACCCCTAATGCCTTGGCAGGGCCAGACAAAATGATTCTGCAGGTCTAATACAGCCCGTGGGCGGGATGTTCCCACTCCTGCCATAGAGGAAGTACATCGCACAAGGTAGGAACATAGCTTTGAATCCCAGTTCTAGCCCAGGAAAGCTGTATAAGATTGGGCACAAGCACTTTCCTCAGGTGACTTTTAAAAAGGTAGCTTGAGTTTGTGAAGATTTAGGATAATATATGTAAAGTTATTAGGTGGTTGATTGTCACCAGCTCTTAGTTCTGATGACAACTTCAGACTTACCTTGGATTTTCTTTTGAGGCTTATTATATTTAAACGTACTTTTCCCCAGCCTCATAAAATGACCTGCATACAGGTAGCCTGACTCCTCTGAAATATGGGCAGATGCCACATGTCTCATGGGCTGACCCTGAAACTAACTTCCTAGATACTTAGGGACTCCTGAGATACTTACTTTCTTGATCACAGTTTAAGAAGATAGAAGCATTTTTTATGGAACACCATTTTTTCATGTCATAGAAAGCAAAATAATTAATGACGCACTTCGCCAGGTTGTAATTGGGAAGAAGTAGTAACGATCTCAGTATGAGGGTTCTGGTGGAATTTGATATGATATGTTCAGTTTCTAAAAAGATAAGATTGGATTTCATTATAGGAAATGAACTATCCCCAGTGGGGGGGTGGGGGACACGAATTTATAATCAAACCAAACTCAGGAAATCAAGTCAGATGATTATGCTTGAAGAACACTATTTCCCAATAGGTTTGTTCCTTTGGACAGCTAATAACAGTTTGTGTTGATAACTGAAGAGCTCTTTGATGAAATCTAGTCAGCATAAGTCTTCCTGGCACCTTTATGAACAGAAAACAGCTGCAGTCTATTTTCTACATTTCTAACTGAATCAAACAAATAAGGGAGGTAAAAGTATGAGATACAGCCTAGAATTCACCCGTAAAATTATGATGTATTTGAGAGTAGGAAAATCTTCAAAGAAACCAGTTTCTCTTTAAAGAATGCATTGGATATGAATAATAATTGGAGTAAATTTCTGGAGATATGAACATGCTTAATTTATGAATTGTGGTTGTAGAATTTTGATAATTCTGTTTTTTGGGGAAAAGATATAGGCTAGCCTAAACACAAAATTCACATAAGACTCTTTGAGCAAGAAGAGGTGACCAAAGCAGTGCCAAAGCCATAGTGATTCTGTCCTGTGGAGAAGATATTAACTTGATATAGAGGCAAACAATTGCTCCAGATTGGAGAATTCTGCATATTGTCCACCTGAACAAATGCAAAAAAAATGGCACTAATTTTATAGACTAGCACTATATAATATATGTAATCATGGAAAGCTCTATGGCTGCACACAGATTATAAGCATGGCTATTGGGGGCTAGAAAGTAGCTTGTGTAGTTATGGAACTGAATTTTAAATTGTATTTAATTTCAATAAGTTTAAGTTTAAAAAGCCCCATGTAATTAGTGGCTACCATATTTCACAGTTCAAATATAGTCTGATATCTTGTGGACTCACCCTGTAGCAACCATGAGTATCCTCTCTTCCAAAGAGTAGAGAAAGATCTTAGGTGAGGAACAAAATATCTTACCTGGCAAAATGATGAAAGACTCTTTAGGGATGGGAAAAGGGAAAAACTGACAAAAATGTGTTACTAAAAATAATTATCATTCAGTTCAGCATGAGCATTGACTGTTCAGAACAGACTATAAATCAACTACATTGTAAATTACTCTACAACTGGTGTGGCCATCTAGATGTGACATACATGGATGGGATGCCACTTTTCTAGACTCCCAGCAAAGGCATATTTTATTTGCTCACTTCACCAGCTCTAACATTTGTTATATATACTCCAGTAGCGAATTCCTCAGTTTGTAGCATTTTAGAATTATGGTAGCTTCTTTCTGTCCACTATGCATTTGTTTTATTTACTTTTCTTCCTCATTACACAGCCTAATGTATAATATTTAACACAAGTGGCAATACCAGTCACATTATCCAGCTCTTCATTTGTAAAGTAAATGCTTTTAGTGAGTCATCAAATATTATGTTATAGAGTTTTGCCTTTTATAAAGTTAGGCACTTTTCTCCCCTAATTCCATTTACTAAGAAATTTTATCAAGTATCATTTATTTTTCTGCATCTATTGAGATAATTATGTTTTTCCTATTAACCCACTAAAATGGGAATTTTATTTATAGATTTTTCTAATGTAAAAACAACCTTTTTAAATTGTTTGCTAATATTTTAAATTATTGAATCTATGCTTATGAATAAAATTAGTTCATGATTATTTTGTCAGTTTTTGGCATGAGGCTTTTGTTAGTCTTAGAGAAGGGGCTGGAAGTGTTATCTTATTCTTTTCTGAATCACCTGAAAGACAATTCGGAACTCACCAGTAGTCATCTAGGCCTTATGTTTTCTTTTTGAAAATAATTTAAACTATTGACTACTTGGGTTCTTGTAGTACAATTTGAATTTTCTAATACTTCTTAAATCAGATTTAATGAATTTCTTTTTTTCCCTAGAAATTGGTTCAAAGTTCTTAGACTTGTTTTTACATTGTTTATTATATCCTCTTATTTAAAAATATATAACTAATATTTATCTAAATTTTATTAATTCTTCCAACTGCTGATTCAAGGGGCTGTTGGTATTCTCTATTATATATTTGTTTTCTATTTGATTAATTTTTGTTCTTATTTGCTCATTATTTCGACTATATATTTAATGGGCTTTCTGAACCTTAGGATGCCTGATTTTAATAATTCTGGAAATTCTCAGCCACTATCTTTCTAACATTATTTCCTCTTCCACTAATTCTTTGTATACCAATATATGAGAACTCCTCACTCTATCCTTCATGGTTTTTCATATTTCTTTAATATTTCTATCTTGTTATATCATATTTCTTTTGTATTCATTTTTAAGTGTTATTTTTAATTATATTTTTAAAAATTTTGTGTACCCCAGTGATCAGACATTATATAACTTAATGCATAATTATCCCAATAAATCCTGTACCTAACCATCACCATGCCTAGTTATTAAAATATTACTATATTCCCTATGTTGTACTTTATATCCCCATGACTATTCTTTAACAACCAATTTGTACTTCTTAATCCCTTTGCTATTTTTTCCCTCTCCCATCAGGCAACTAACAAAAAATTATCTGTATCTATGAGTCTGTTTCTATTCTGCTTGTTCATTTTGTTTGTAGATTCCATTGTTGATAGGTATGTATTTATTGGCATTTTATTGTTGATATTTCTGATCTTCATTTCTTCTTCTTAAATAAGACCCTTTGCATTTCATGTTATACTGGTTAGATGGTGGTGAACTCTTTTAGCTTTTTCTTGCTGGAAAATTCTTTATCTGACCTTCAATTCTTAATGATAGCTTTGCTAGGCGGAATAATCTTCATTGTAGGTCCTTGCCATTTATCACCTTGAATGTTTTTTGCCAATCCCTTCTGGCCTGCAAAGTTTCTGTTGAGAAATCAGCTGATAGTCATATGGGTGCTCCCTTGTAGATAAATGACTGCTTTTCTCTTGCTGCTTTTAATATTCTTTTTAAATTTTTATTTAACTTTTGGCATTTTAATTATGATATATCTCAATGTGTAACTCTTTGGGTTCACTCTGTTTGGGACTCTCTGTGCTTCTTAGATTTCTATGTCTGCTTCCTTCACCAAGTTACAGAAATCTTCTGTAATTTTTTTTTCAAATAAGGTTTCAATTTCTTGCTTCTCTCTTCTCCTTTTGGCAACCCCATGATACATATGTTGGTATGATGGAAGTTGTCCCATAGACTCCTTACACTATCCTCTTTTTATTTTCCTTTTGCTGTTTTGAATGGGTGGTTTTTGCTTCCTTATATTTCATATCACTGACTTGATTCTTAGCTTCATCTACGCTAAGGGTGAATCCCTGTAAATTATTTTTTATTTCAGTTATTTTGGCCTTCATTTCTAACTGGTTCTTTTTTATGTTGTTGAGGTCCTCACAAAGTTCCTTGAGCATCTTTATGACCAATGTTTTGAACTCTACATTTAGTTCTTTTTCTAGAGTTTTGTTCTCTTGTTTCATTTGGGACATGTTTCTTTGTCTCTGCATTTTGGCAGTTCCCCACCTCCTGTGTTTCTTTCTATGTATTAGATAAAGATGCTACATCTCCCAGGCATGATAAAATGGCCTAATGTAGTAGGTGTTCTGTAGGGCCCAGATAGCTGTACATCCTCCTGTTGTAGTTGAGTCTTGATTGCTGTTGGTATCTCAATAATAGGTCCAGGCTGATCAGTTGCAACACTGACTATGACTCTTTTATATTCATCCTTAACCACCAATTCTCTGTTCAACTGTTTCAACTATGTCTAATATTTTGATATTTCTATCAAATTGTTAATTCTTTTCAATTTTCAAGATTCTATTTGGATCTTTTTCAAATCTACTTGTTCTCTCTCTCTCTCTTCATAATCATATATAATGGCTTATATATTTATCTATAGTACATGTATATGTGCAATATATGCATATATGTTTTTTATGCTCATAATCCTGACACTCTGTTACTAGTTAAATATTTAAAAAATACATATTTTATATTCTATTCTAAAAATCTTCACATCTTAAATGTTGTCAGCCTGATTCTTATTCTACAGTTTGTGTTTCTAGTAGCATTTGCTCTTAGGTCCTTGCTTATTTCTCTTTCTTTTTCTTTTCTTCTTCTTTTTTTTTTTTTTGTAATTTTAAGCTAACCTCAATTTCTCAAGATAATTTACCTGTGGGAATACTTTGAAGTCTGGAAATTGTGTATACCTTTGCCACTCACCTGGGAACACTGAGTTTATTTTAAATAAATGATCTGGTTATGTTTTTGGCTTACATAGGTACTATGATTTCAAGAAACAAACCAGTATGGGGACTTGCCTGTTGTTACAAATTAAAAGGGAAATTATTATTCTTTATTGCAGTGCCAAATTCAAATTTTGTAAATTTCCTTTCTGTGTCCTATTGTGGCATTAGTTAAGTTTTGTTCACCCTTATAATAAAGCCCTCTAATTTCCAATTTTAGATAAGAAGCTCCTATTCTGACCTCAGTGTTCCTCACTACCTATGCAAATGTAAAGTTAAGTACAGTGGTACCTCGAGATACGAGTTTAATTCGTTCCGTAACCTTGCTCGTATATCAAGTTGCTGGTATCTCAAAGCAAATTTCCGCATTGAAATCAATTGAAATGCCGTTAATCTATTCCAGCCCCCAAAATGCCACCCCAGTTGTTCTTGTTACGTGTTTTTGAATAAGAAAAATGTATTTATAAATGACAAATATTGTATAAAAACATAATAAGAGAGAAAATAAAGGAATAAACTGGTTTTATAAAGTGTATTTACACCGAGACTGGTTTGGCTCAGTGGAAAGAGCGTCGGCTGGCAGACTGCAAGGTCCCAGGTTCGATTCCTGTCGGGGGCATGTACCATGCTTGCGGGCACATCTCCACTGTGGGGCATGCAGGAGGCGGCTGATCTATGTCTCTCATCAATGTTTCTGACTCTGTCCCTCTCCCTTCCTCTGTGTAAAAAATCAATAAAATATAAATATATATATATATATATATATATGTAAAGTGTATTTACCTACTTGTTACACTCTTAATGCTACACTTTATCCCTAAACTGAATGTAATTTAACTAATCTTCACTGAACTTAATTGCTACTGGTCTTTGCATTTTTGGCCGATTTTAAAAAAAAAACGTGTCCAAAGAATGTTTCTGAAATGGGCTCAGATGCATGACCAGTAGCAACTTTTTTGGGTGTTTCTTTTCCACGAAGTGTGACACCCTCTCCCACATTCCTAAGATCTCCTTTATCTCACTTATAGAGCTCTCCTCCACCTCTGGCTCCTCCTCGAAACCAATTTCTTGGAGAACCTCCGCATGTTGCTGAGACTGCAACTCTTGTAACTCCTCCGTGGTGAGTTCCAGAGAGTGCTCCTCAATGAGCTCATTCACGTCTCTCTCATCCACTTCCAGGCCCATGGATTTTCCCAGAGACACTATCTCCTCCTCCACTGGCACCTGGGGTTCGAATCCTTCGAAGGTCCCTTCGGCTATGGCCTCAGGCCACAGCTTCTTCCAAGCAGAGGTCAAAGTCCTCGTTGTAACACCCAGCCAGGTGTGATCAATAATTCTGAGGCATATCACGATGTTAAAGTGGTTCTTCCAGAACTCTCAAAGGGTGAGGGTTGTGTTCTCCGTCACCTCAAAGCAGCGCCGGAACAGGTGCTAGTTGTACAGCTTTTTAAAATTAGAAATCCATGGGCTGCAGGATAAGAGTGGTGTTGGGAGGTAGGTAGACAACCTTTATAAACTTGAACTCTTCCAGGAGTTCATCTTCGAGGTTCAGTGGATGAGCAGGAGCATTGTCGAGGACAAGGAGGGCTTGCACGGTTAGGTTGTTTTCCTGTAGATATTTCTTAACAGAAGGGCCGAAAAACAGATTTACCCACTCCACAAAGAACTGCCTGGTGACCCATGCCTTCGGGTTTGCCCTCCAATTAACTTGTAGTTTATCTTTTAAAATCTTATGTGACTTAAAGACTCTGGGGTTTTCCGAATGGTATATGAGCAGAGACTTGATCTTGCAGTCGCCACTCACATTGGCACACAGTGTGAGATTTAGCCTATCCTTCATGGGTTTGTGGCCTGGCATCGCCTTCTCCTCTGCCATTATATAAGTCCTATTCGGCATCTTCTTCCAGAAAAGCCCTGTCTCGTCACAGTTGAAGAATTGCTGGGGGATATATCCTTTGGCTTCTATCAGTTCGGAAAAAGTTTTGAGGTAATCCTCAGCTGCCTTCACATCCGAAATTGCTGCCTCACCATGCCTGATGATGGAGTGAATGCCGGACCTTTTCTTGAAGTTATCAAACCAGCCTCTTCTGGCTTTAAATGAGTCTTTCGATGCTTTGTCCATGGAACTGCGCGAGGTCTGCTCCAGCAAATCACCATAAATTGCTCGCGCCTTCTCGCATATGATGCCCTGTGTTAATGTATCTCCTTTAAGCTGCTTCTCCGTCACCCACACCATCAGTAGATTCTCCATCTTTTCATGGAGAGAGCTATGGAGCTTAGAAATTATTGTAATGCCCTTAGCTGGTGTTATAATCTTTATCGACTCCTTCTGTTTAAGCACAGTGCATATCGTTGACGTACTACGCCCGTACCGCCTCGCCAAGTCAGCCACTCGCACACCTTGCTCATATTTTTCTGATTTCATGCTTTAATTCAATAGACATCATCCTCTTCTGAGCACTGACCTTTCCACTCGCTTTCTATGGACACATGGTTATAAAAAGAAATGTGATAAAGTATGTAAATGCACAAAAGGTCCTTCAACAAGGAGGTACACAAGCACATTGACTGAGGCGTGGGAAATTATGAGATGCTCGAGTCGCGGTAAACTGGTGGGGTCGTATGCAGCCAGCTAATCGGCGAGATTACGCGTATCTCAAATGTTGCTCGTTTTTCAAAGCAAAAAATCGCTTACTCAACGGCTCATATCTCAAAAATCTCGTATGTTGCTGAGACGGTTTGGCAAGCATTGGCTTGCGGACTGAGAGGTCCCAGGTTCGATTCCGGTTGGGGGCGTGTACCTTGCTTGCAGGCACATCTCCACTGTGGGGCGTGCAGGAGGCGGCTGATCGATGTCTCTCTCTCATGGATGTTTCTGACTTTCTATCTCTCTCCCTTCCTCTGTAAAAAATCAATAAAATATTGAAAAAAAAAATCTCGTATGTTAGGGCACTCGTATCTCGAGGTACCACTGTAACCAGATTCTGTTAATAAGCTCATGTCAGAGATACCTTTAATACTTGCTTACCTTCAAGGACACATGCTTCCACTTTATTGTTGGCCTCTGCCAATTTCATACTTTATTCTTAATTCATTATTTTGACAGAGTATCATTTATAGTGTTTGTTCTGCTGCTGAAAAGAGGAAGTCTCCTTTGACATTCTAATTGGCTTATTTTTTGTTCTCACCCTTCATATAGCTTTGAAACATATTCTTCCCCCAAAATGTTTTTTAAACTTTCTGAAACAATAATTTCTTCTAATTCTTCTTATTAATTACCAGAGGCCCAGTGCATGAAATTCATACACTAGGTAGGGGAGAGGGGCCTCAGCTTGGCCTGTACCCTTTCACAGTCCAGAAGCCCTCAGGGTATATCCATCTGATGGCTTATATACCTCAGGGTATATCCAACTGATGGCTTAAACCATCAGCTGGACATCCTTAGCATTGCAGTGGAGGCAGGAGAGGTTCCCGCCACCACTGCTGTACTCACTAGCCATGAGCCCAGCTTCTGGCTGAGTGGTGCTCCCCCTGTGGAAGCATACTGACCACCAGGTGGCAGCTCCTGCATTGACCCTCTGCCCCCTGGTGGTCAGTGCATGTCATAGCAATCAGTCATTCTGCCATTCAGTCAATTTGCATATATTAGCCTTTTATTAAATAGGATGTTTATTGGGGTTACATTAGTTCAGCAACCAAACAGGTTTCAAGTGTACAGCTCAACAAAATATCATCTGCACACCACCTCATGCACCTATTGCTCAAAGAATAGTCTCTTTCTGTCCCCATTTCTTTCCCCTTTGTCCCCCACCCTTTTCTTCTGGCTAACACTACACATTGTCTGTGTCTATGTGTTATATATATATATATATATATATATATATATATATATATATATATATATATATATATATATAAACTCACAAATTCAAATGTTTTAAAGGGAGTCTTCCCCATTTAGCACAATATTTCTCTTTAAAGAAATGTGGAACATATACAGATATTGCTTTCCATAATTTTGGGATTGCTTTGGAAATTAGTGCTAAAGTATATCTCTTAATATTTTTTGTCTGCTATCCAGGGGCTTAAATCTTACTCATGTGAAATACTATTTTATGACAGGGAATGAGGTGGGAAACCTGTGCATATGGGGCTCTGTGATAACAGGAAGAGATGAAGTGGTCAAGTGCTCAAGCCAATTCAAACTCTCATCAGGGAAGGAGGAGATACAAATGTAAGTGTACTGCAGAAGCCAAGTTTATGTGTAGTAAGGAAGGAGAACTGGTTCAGTTATAAGGATGTCAGGTGTATACAGTTTTTCTTTTTTCTGGAAAATCATATTTAACTGCTCAGGATCTTTCAGTTAGGGAAGAATAGCTGCACTATACAACCCTTCCTTGATGAAACTGTTGGCCTATCTCAAGAATTCAGGATTATTCTCCACTCCTCCCTCTCATCGCCACACTATAAAGTGCCTCAACATCAAAGGATAACACTTTTAAAAATAATGAGGGGTTACTGTCAAATGTATTTTTATATGATTTATTCTAACTTACTGAGGCCTATCCTTTTAAGAAGAAAGCGGCTCTTTTTCTGTTTCTGACAAATGAGTTTCAGAAACAAATGCTCCTAAAATGTCCAAAATCTTGTGCAAAATAGGTTCCTTAAGTCATGTGATAGTCTTACTGAATATGAGGGGAAAGAGGAGGAATCTTGTCAAAGAACCATATATCTGGTTTAGTTCCATCACTTCAATAGGAAGACCCCATTCCAGCAAACCTAGAGTAGGTTCACAGGCTCTCAAAGTAAGTTTTTATTGATTTCGGAGAGAATGAAAGAAAAATGGAAACATCAATGATTAGAGAGAATCATTGATCGGCTGCCTCCTGCATGGGCCTATTGGGATTTGAGACCACAACCTAAGCATGTGCCTTGATTGGGAATTGAACCATGACTTCAGCTCAACCACTGAGTCACAATGGCCAGGCTCAAAGTAATTTTTATTGACTTACATCAAGTTCAGGATTTACCAAGGCTGGGACATAATTGTCTCATAATATCCTTTTATTTACACTTACCAAGCTGAAATGTGGCATCTATGAGGAGACTGAAAATGCCTGAAAGGTAGCTGAACACCACAAGTTTGATGTAGGCAGAAGTACTTTTAGAAAACAGGAAGCTCAACAGATATATGAGGGGGATGGCACTCCAGCCAAATAGCATGAATATTAGCATTGTGTCCAGGAAGTGGTAGTCTGTTAGATATACATCCAATTGGCAGAACTTGAAAACGCCCTGGAAAACACAGTATACAATGATAAAGACAAGTGAGACCTAAATGCAAAAATAATTGAAGCTAGAACATTTAGAAAAGGAAATAACAAAACTTGTCCTTATTTAGCACAGAATATTCATTAATTAGATCATTCTGACTTTAAACAAACAAAAAAAAAGCCCTACTCGCTTCTCCAAGGGTAGTCCAGAGGCAGAACCACTGTAATTTCCTTTATTATTATTAATTTTACTTGAGAAAGTTTTTAAAATTCATAAACAGAATCAGTATCTTTTCCCCCAAATAATCCTAATTCTCAATTTCCCCAGGAAGTAGATTATTTATCTAAAGAGAAACTATTTCTTTAAATTAATTTTTCCTCTTCACTACATGCCTTACCTATCATTGCTATCCACCTTTAAACTGGGTCTCCTGGTTCTATTCTACTCCCACACTACATCACATCCCCTTCAGCACTTCTGGGAATTCTTTCTAAATTTCTTTTTCTTGTTGGTACTTTTCCCTTTACAGTGTCATTCTAAGCAACCAGTGAGGAAAGTAAGGTTGTATCATTATTCTCATTTCACAAATCATTTAAGTGGTTTGCCTGAGATGGCAGACTCCAAAGTAGCCAAAGTTATTGTCTCCAGATTCTGTGCTCTTTAAATTTTGCCTCGCTGGCACTCTAATTCCCACTCCCATATTTTCTCTTATGTTTTTGCTATTATACTTTTTTATTTTTAATTTGTCTTTCACTCCACACCCTATAATTCATTGTACAGAGTAATTACATGTAGCAACAATAGGCTTATTTAAGTATCCATGTCTATCTTTCTTTTTTAATTAAATTTATTGGGGTGACATGGATTAATATTATATAAGTATCATGTATCACATTTTTAAAAAGTATATTTTATTGACTTTTTACCAAGAAGAAAGGAGAGGTACAGAGAGTCAGAAACATTGATGAGAGAGAATCATCGATCAGCTGCCTCTTGCACGTCTCCTACTGGGGATGTGCCTGTAACCAAGGTATATACCCTTGACTGGAATTGAACCTGGGACCCTTCAGTCTACAACCAACGCTCTATCCACTGAGCCAAACCGGTTTTGGCACGTATTACATTTTTATGATCCATGATCTGTATATTGCATGGTGTGCCCATGAGGCAAAGTCAAATCATCTTCCATATTTGATGCCCTTTGCCCTCTATTCTTAAACTCCCTTCCCTCTGGTAACCACCATTCTGTTGTCTGTGCCTTTGAGTTTCAGTTTTATACCCCACATCTGAGTGAGATCATACGGTTCTTAGCTTTCTCTGACTTATTTTGTTTAGCATGGTATTTTCAAGATCCATCCATTTTGTTGCAAATGACAGTATTTCATCTTTTCTTATCACTGAGTAGTATTCCATATATATCCAGCAGAAAAATTTGAAACATATATGCAAAAAGATACATGTATTCCTATATTCACTGCAGCCTTATTCATCGTGGCCAAGACATGGAAATAACTGAAGTGTTCTTCCATAGATGATTGGATAAAGAAGATATGCAATGATGGATTATATGCTAACCACATTCTTAATTTTTGAGTAACCTCCATACCAGTTTCCATAGTGACTATACCAGTTTACATTTCTACTGGCAGTAAATAAATGTTCTTTTTTCTCCAAAACCTCTCCAACACTTGTTATTAGTTATTTTGCTTATAATAGCCACTCTAACAGGTGTAGGTGGTATTTCGTTGTAGTTTTGATTTGCATTTATCTAATAGCTAATGAAGTTGAGCATCTTTGCATATTTATATTTGTTGGCCATTTGTATGTCTTCTTGGGAGAGGTGTCTGCTCAGGTTCTCTGCACATTTTTCAATTGGGTTATTTGTTTGGTATTGAGTTGTATGAGCTCTTTACATGTTTTGCATATTAACCTCTTGTCAGAGCTGATGTTTCCAAATATCTTCCTCTATCTTGCTGGTTGTCTTTGTTTTGTTGGCAGTTTCTTTGTTGTGCAGAAGCTTTTTAATTTGATATAGTCCCATTCATTATTTTTGCCTTCACTTCCCTTGCCTTTGGGGTCAAATTCATGAAATGTCCTCTAAGACCAAGGCTCATATATTTAGTACCTATTTTTTCTTCCATTTAATTTCTTGTTTCAGATTTTATATTTAGGCCTTTTGTTCATTTGTGTAAATTTTCTAACTTTTTAAAAAATGTGATTTTATTGATGAGAAAGAATCATCAATCAGCCACCTTGTGCACACCCTCTACTGGGGCTTGAGCCCACAACCTGGGCCAGGTGACCTTTTGGTGTGTGGGATGATGTTCAATCCACTGAGCAACACAGGCTGGGCCATTTGAATAAACTTTTGTACATGGAGGAAAACTATATTCTACTTTTATTCTTTTGCATGTATCTTTACATTTTTCCCAGCACCGTTTATTGAAGAGGCTTTCCTTACACCATTGTATGTTTTGACTCCTTGTAAAAAATTATTTGCCGATATACCGTATGATTTTATTTCTGCATTCCCAAATCTGTTACATTGGTTTGTGTATCTGTTTTTGATTATCATTGTGATTCCATACAAATCTGATGATGTTTTTATTCTATTTCTTTTAAAAATGGAATTGGGATTTTCATGGGGATTGCATTAAATCTGTATGTAGATTTAACTATGTTGATTCTTCCAGTCCATGAACATGGATTATCTTCCCATTTCATTCTCTTTCAACCTCTTAAAAATTTTTAATAGGTATTTATTGATTTCAGAGAGGAAAGGAGTGGGAGAGAGAAAGAAACATGAACAATGACAGAGAATCACTGATTGACTGCCTCCTACATGACCCCTACTGGGGATTGAGCCCACAACCTGGGAAGGTGCCTTGACCAGGAATTGATGCATGACCTACTGGTTCTTAGGTCATTTCTCAATCACTGAGCCACACTGATCAGGCTTTTTTCAATATCTTTTAATAATGCTTTGTAGGATGCCAGAAACCAATAATTGTCTCACTAATAGAAAGTGGACAAGGAACCCTGAAGGCTGATCAACCTTGAAACCCTGAAAGGTAAAAGCCAGCCACCCTCTATCTAATTGAGACAATGAACTTCCCTATCAAATGATCATGTAAATCCTTACTGATAAGATAATCTACTTGTTACTGGAATTGCCTGCTTCAGGGCAAAGGGTGTATCCTAAACCTGAATAAAAGGGATGGCAAGGCCAAAGGAAGGGGTAGTTTTTCCACTAGTGGAAGGCTCCTGCCTGGCCTCCCAATATCGCCAAACTAATGCTTTTCTAGACTCTTTTCATTTGCATGAAGCCTCCTCCAGAACCGGAACCCTGAACCACGTGGGACGTGAAAGAGGTTCCCACATCTTGCGCCCGAACAGAAACGTGGAAAGGGTTTCTTGCCTACTTCTGGCGCCTGACCGCAGAACGTCTGGAGGAGAAGGTATTTTTCGCCTAAGAGCAAAGTAAGGAAAATTCACCAAGGAAAATGGTGAGGGAAAATTCCTCTAGGAAAAGATGAGGGAAATTCAACGTACACAAAGCCCATGGATTAACTGCAGAGTCTCAATGTGTAAATAGGATGGAAATGTCTTTTTCAGCCAGGCTAATGGGGAAGAATTAGGTTATAAATATAAAGTAAACTTTATTATAGACTTTTGGTTTGCATGCTTAAGTAATGTGGTTTCTTGTTCAAATTAAAATCTTAGTTTGCATTTGAAATCTGTAATAAGTGAAACTCCACTGTTGAAACCGCCTCTGGTGTGGAGAAATTCAAAGGCGGCAGTAGAGGGCAAGGCTATCTGCTCTCCTGCAATGAGATTACTTAAGGTTTTGAAAGAACGAAGCAGAAATGAACTCTCCTCCATCTTGTCCTATAGGGTTGGGCCCCCTTGCCTAAACCCCCTCCCTTTTCTGGGAGTGGCCACAGGTGTGCCAGCAAATTTCCTAGCTTCCCAATATTCTACCCCATATAACTCATTGTCCCCCGCCCCTTTCCCCACTCGCTCTCTCTCATCTCGCTGATGTGCCAGAAAGAGGCTGGGAGCCAAACCCAGGTTTGGCTTTTGCATCGGAAAAGATTCCTTAGTGGTTGATTATCGGGGACCCCGGACTCCAGCCACAACAGTTTCATTTAAAAATTATAGAAGAACCCACAGGGAAATGCAAATCTTGGCCAAATTGGGTGCTAGTTATTACTTCAGAAAGCGAAAAGGAAAGAAAAAATTTAAGATTTGTCTTCATCTTTTAAGCATGAAAAGAAATTTGGCCAGATCTGTTACTGATGCTTTCCTCCCGATGAAAAGGCAATTCTTTCCAGCTTCCTCCATCTTAGGTGACTACGCTCCTAACAAGACAAAGAGACTTGCCAGTTACCCAACCCACCATTAGGTAATCCAGCAAGAATGTGCCGGGAGATAACCTAATAAGGCAAAACCACTTCTTCCTGCTATTAGACTGCTTCCTGACTCCACATCCCGTACCTGCGTAAGCAGAC